>JAGYYJ010002053.1:0-145136 GCA_019671005.1 Hibiscus mutabilis
CTCGACAGATCCTGAGTCCGTTTATTCTCTTTCAAAATCTGTTTCCTAAGAGATTGCAACTCTAACTCCGATAATTCTACCTGCCTCGATAACATAACATTTTCACTTCTCAGTTTCTCAACAGGATCTCCTGATCCCTTGTTCCACTCTCTTGGGATGTCTTCAGGGCTATTAGCTAACTCAGCTAAACTTCCATCTGAAGTTGAACTGCCCGACCAATCTGTGTTTGTTCTCCGGTGCATGTTCTTTTCAGCCATGCCAGCATCAGCTGCTCTCTGGGGCATCGTGTTTTGCCGTAGAGGTGAAAATAATCCGGCAGGGTCCAAATTCCCATCCTGTGTAAAAATTAAGAACAGTTTAATTATAAACTTGCATAAAACAGCCAATCTGGTCCAGGTAGTAATTTCAAGGGTGCTTTAACCAAATCATTCATGCTAAAACTATACACAAAAACTATGCAGGTGGGTACTTTGAACTTACTTCTGTTGAATTTTGGAGATTTTCACTATAATTCATGCCTTGGCTGTGCAGGCTTCCCTTCCTGGAAATGGCCAAATCTTCACCATCTCCAACATATCTGATACCGAAAGTCGAATTACATATAGGTAAGCAGAACCAAAAACAAAAAAGGGGTAAATATTGAATGACTAAAGCTATATGGACTATTAATGATTGTATCACCTCTGATCTTCTGCTCCCTCAATTTTATGAATTGTCACCTATGAATCACCATGAATTTCAATACCAAGTTACACTGATGCCAATATTAGAATTTTGAAATCAACAGAAGTTTTAGAGAAACTAACATGTAGAATGACACCGGAGTTGGCAAACTTAAGGGGCAGGGAGACTGTAACAGGTTCAGTTTCAGCTGCGAAATCAGCGAAATCGATTGAAGCTTCACCGAGGAACCCTGATTTTGAAGATCCCTGCAACAAACCAAGAACAGAAAAACCAGCAAACACTGGTCAGCGGTGGAAACTCAAAGCAATGGGGGAACAAAACAAAGGGTTGGCAAATTTCTGAATGTGCATACATTTGAAACAACGAAATGGTAAATTTTTTCACTCAGTTTCCCTATTTTAGTCTCCCTGATCATTTTCACAGTTTCATAAACAGGATTCTCCCACAGACAACTCCCATCTTGAGCTGCAACTTTCTCTAATCTCAGCGTCGGCTTCCCGACATCCTCCGGCACCAACGCTACCGTCACCCCCGACTTCTTCAACTTCGGCACCTGGAAAAGAAAAAACCAAAGCGGCTGAATCAGGTGAGATCCTTCCAAAAACTCATAACTCTAATTCTTTAACTCCAAGTCTAACTCATATACCTGAGTTGCCTGAAACTGCAATTGGAATACAACTTTGATCTTCTTCTTGTCGCTCCTCCATGACTTAAACATGTTTTCGAATCAAATGCTTAAGTTTTCTCTGCTGAATGTTTGCTGCAAATCCCACTCAGTGCATTGGGATTCTGAACGACAAACAATGTTAGTTGATCCACAGCTTTGACATCTAAAAAACAGGGTAGTTTCTGAACAGCTGGGGAATGCTTAATGTGTAGTGAACTGTTGAATTCCTTTAGTTTAAGTTTGAGGAAATTAGGGTGTTAAAGAAATGTCAAATGGAAGATGACTCAGAGTCAAACTAATAAACGTAGTGCATTGCAGAGGAAATAAAGAAGCTTCTTTATAATATATATTAATCAAAAGAGATCTACCATATGATTCTAAGTAATAAAAGCTTAGGAATTGCAAGGTGGTTTTCTTTTGTTTGCAGCAAGGCAAGAGGTGCGAAACTTTGGCGGATGATATATAAGTTTTGATTAATTAACAAGTTTTATTATGTAAATTTTAATGGATGAATATATTTGTTTAGATCTATCTGTACGGGTTAGTCATAAGGGTCGTGAGGTTAAGTTTAGAGTCCGAGTCATAAAAATTGAGTTTGAGATTCCACTTAAATGGCACTCAATTATTAGTTGGTCTAATTGAGTTAGATGTTAAGTTTATTAAATAAAAATAATGGTTTGAATTCTAATATTTAGAATAAAATAACATGAGTTGAGACAGTCGTCTTATATTAAGTTTATATAAATGTGGATCTATTAATTAATATCACGAATATTTTTTATTACAATAAAAGATAATATGTTATATATATGTCATATTTTATTCTTTTTGTAATAATGACAGGAAAACAACGAAAATAAAGTAAATGAAAAGTGAAGGAAAAAAAAAAGGTACTGCAGGAGTTAGCACTTAGCTGTTACTTACCATGCCATTAAAGCATCTTCCCTTTTTTATATTTGAAGAATGTATTTTTAAAATCTTGAGAAACCAAATAGAATAAAAAGAATCACAATTTTTTTAAGCATTTAATAAAAGAATTACGAGTTAATATTTGGTGTATTTTTAATTTTCACAAATAAATTTCAAATGACGTTACATATTATTTAATTTTAGGGGCACTAAACTCTAAAATTAAAAATTAAGTCTTAAAATATAAATTCTAACCTTTAAATTTTAACTCTAAACCTTAAAAAGCTAACTTTAATTCTTAAAATCTTAATTACAAACTCTAAAATTAAAAACTTTGCTTTTTTTATTGCTGGTGCATCAAATCTTTTTTAAGAATTAAAGATTTAGTAATATACTGACCAAGGCATTTTGAAATTGGAAGTGTCCGTTGCATCAAAACCCAGAGATGGGAATAAAATAATATTTAAAGGTATTCAATTAATGAAATGTTTCTTACAAAATTTAATAAAAATTTATTTTGTCCAAAATAAAAAATATTATATTTAAATCATTTTTTAATATTTATGTTTATTTTGTGGTTTATTTCGGAGTACAAGATTGTCTTTTTTAGTACACTCAATACTTGTTGGTCGACTAAATCATTTTCTTGAACCGATAATTAAATCATTTTTAGTTAGTGTATATAATGAAAAGTATCATTACTAATTACGATATTATTTTAACTGCCAAATGATTAAACCATGATATGACCAAATTTATCAAGAGTGGGATTCCAGTGTTTAGTGGGTTTTGGAATAGATATACAATGACGATGTTATAAAATAACTTTAAATGTAAAGATTGTATAATAAAAGAGAGATCAAAATAAAATTTATTATAATGTCAAAAATTTATCAGAGAATAAGTTTGTGATTTATTTTGCTTATTAAAATTTTAAATTATATTAATTATTCGTTAAAAGACATGAATATTGTCTTTAAAAAATTTCCTACAGTATGATACATATTAGATTATTTCTTATAATATTGTGATTTTTATAGTAAAAAGTGAAGTCGGATGAATTGCAATCTAACTTTAAACAATAAACTCCATTAATGATTAAAGAATTGAAATCGAGTAGATTACAATCTGACTTTGAACAGTGTTTTACGTTAGTCGGAATTTTTTCACCGTTTTCAACATTTTTAATTGAAAAAAATATGAATGAACAGTGACGTCGGATCTTTTTTCTACCGACTTTACTTTTACTGTAGCAAATGATATGGATTTGGAATTAATTTGACAAGTATAATATTTTTAAGAAAAAATTTTGCTGGCATATTTAAGTAAAAGTTAGGGAGAAGGACTCAAATATTGTTGCTGAATTTTTTCTAACAATATGGTCACCAGCAGTTTAATTCTAAAAATATAGTGAGTTAGTGTTCACAGTCAGAAGTCGGATGGAGCTCCATTCGTTTTTGAACAGTAATTTAAAAAAATAAAAAATAAAGTTAGATTGTTCCCTCTCCGACTTTGAATAATGTTTTTACATTGAAGTTAGACTCATCTCCTACCGTCTTTAATATTTTAACTTAAAGAACACTCAGAAAAGTGGATGCACATTTGAAGTCGGGTAGAGCTCAATCCGACTTCAAATGTGAACACTAACTCACTATATTTTTAAAATTAAACTGCTAAAAATTATATTGTTTAAAACAAAATTTCAACAACAATATTTAAGTCCTTTTGTCGGTAAAGTTGCCATTAATTATTTATGGAGTTAATAATTTGATATTAATTATTTATAAAATTAATAACTTAATTACAAAGTAAATTTACGTATCAAAGAATCTATTCAAATTATGTTTTATACTTTGAACAAAAGTCTAATGGAAGAGATATAATCATATGCAGATTGAACGTAATTCATGTTCCGTATCATGCGACTCTATTTTTATACGGTTAAATTTTATAAATTACGCTGTAAATTTTAAAATCAAAACAATATAAAATTAGGGTAAGTATAATTTGCCAAATTACTCGTTTTTATTTCTTTATTTTTTTAGGTCGTGAATTTTAAATTTACTCACTAAAATATTGTTTTTTCCTTTAAAATTTTCTTTTCTCTTCTCTTTAAATAAAACTAAAATTATAATTATAATTTATAAAAATCAATACAAAATTGGAGTAACAAATTTTAATACTCTAATAATTATAATAGGGTAATAGTTTTCTTATGGGTTATTTGATGGGAGACAGCGATGAGCCGAGACCCTTTAGCTTCGACAAATCTGATCCATATTCAGCAGAGCTTCATTATTTCCAACAATGCAAAAAGGCCTTAACATTTATTATTGGGTGCCTTATTGTTTGGTCAAATCCCCGCCAATTTGCACTGTAAATGTGTGGAAACACGTTGTTGCATGTGCTATCATCTCTCTCTTGGTCCCCACCCCTAGACTTTTGTGAGTTACTAATAATCTAAGTTAACTTGTCAACCGTGCTAGAACTTTAGATTAGTTTATAAATTTAAAAAATTAATTCAGACACTAACTTGAAATATTAAATATCAATTTAGATATAACATGAAATATGTTTAAAATATACCGAGTAATTTTAGTAAAAGAAAAAGTATTATTATCCTTAGAGATTTAGGAATAACTTGTTGTATGATGTGTGTTTTTTAAAAAAATGTACTGACTTGATTTAATATAAAGAACGTATATTACTATATAATCATGATTAATTTAAATATAGCGTACTGAAATGAAATAATATAACTAAAATTTAATAAGGTTATTAATTTTTATATATTACATCCAGCTATAATATAATAGGTATACATATTTGACACTTTTGATAATCAGAGGTGGTTTAAAAATGTAAGTGATCTTATTTAATTTTTTAAAATGAGCCCTTAAAATCAAAAATAAATAAATAAATGTTTATTAACTTGTTGTATGTGTGGTAGGTTGACTTTTGAATAAAAGATTATTTTTTTGAATAAATGCTTACAATATTATGTTTTTCTCACATGCTTTACCAGTTACCACTAATTCATAATTAATTTTTTTTTATTTTTTTTCTTGTAATCATTTAACTTAACTCATTTTAGAGTCATCATTTTTTCTAGTCTTATACGTTTGCTCTTATTATACCGAACAAAAATCTTTTGTCCCTTTCTGGTGGCTCTATTCATACCCTAACACTAGAAAACCAAATCTAATCCCCATCTCCAGTTTCTAAATCCTACACTCTAAAAATAAACCCTACATTCTATACCCTAAACCTAAATCATGAATCATTATCCTAATTTTTTAGTGTGACGATATAAATAGAGGCGCTAGAAATGAACCTGCTTAAAATCACCCATATCCATCCTGTTTTAAATATAATCACCGTTAAATTCAAGCTACACACCTAATATTTAGATTGATGCCCTGATACGAAAAAAAGTCTTGATTAGTATGATATCTTGAAGATTTTGAAATTTGGGACCAATTGAAGAAACAGACAAAGTTCGAGTGTGTTTGGTGTGATAAACCCAATACAAATGTCAATTCTTAAACCCAAATAAGAAAGGGAGTTTTGGGGTTCGTAGCTAATACCAGCCATTGTCAGGTGTCATGTCAGTGCTCACATGGCGTTTCCAACGAGGCATTCTAAACAAAAACCGATGGACAAAATCCTATTGAATTTCTCCTCTCCTTAATATGCAACAATTGTAAAACTGTTTGTGGCGTAAAGATTAGCTTTAAAACTTATCTGCATGCCGCAGCCGATGAGTAATGGTGTGTAGGAGACTGGGTAAGGACGGGTGTAACTCCGCTGTCCTTGTAATGTCTATGTGGTGGACCACTCTCCTACAGCCAGCCTCCTTTGTAGATACACCGAGTATTTATTGAATCAGGTGGACGAGTTTTATTTTATAATTTAAATTTTATTTTAAATTTTTTTGAATTGAGTCAAGTTTTTATTTAAATTTAATTGTAAATATTTATAATATTATAGTACCTAGTTTATTCCAATTTAAATGATTTTTTATAACCATATACTATATACATATATATCTCTTTATATTTTTTTCATATGTGAAAAAAATGATCCACTAGCAGTTAAAAATTTTGAGTTATTTGGATCTTATTTTGTAATTCAAATTTTATTTGAAGTTTTTTTGAACCTCGTTGAGATTATAAGATTTATTATTCAAGTTAAATCAATTGCTTTTGTATCGAATTGAGTAGAATTTTGTTAACCTCTCTTTGGAGAAGAACAATTCAATATACAACACTTTTATTGGAGTGATTTTTATATAAGATTCACTAATTGGTGGAGTGACTAAAAATGCTTATATTGTCTTATCTTGTATGAGTTTGAATCTCGATGTTTTATTTAGGAATGTAATATCTCTAAGCTTGCCCAAGTAATCCGAAGAAGTTGGGCCTGGAAATTCTGAACAGTGGTTTAGTTGTTGGGTTACAATGGCTGCCTTGGGAATGTTGGGCCACGTTTCTTTTGGAATATAAAGTTAGAGCAGTGGTTCCCTTGTTGAGACTTAAAGCCTGGGCGTTATCTTCTATAGACAGAAAAAATGGACCACAGCTCAACTACAAGACCAGAAAAGTGTGGCTAATTTGGGTTGGTTTAATTAGTTGAGTATTTATTAGTACTCTAACAAATGTAAAAATTCAAGTCTTGTTGAGTAATCTTATATCTTAGATGATATGTAAGTACAACTTTAAGCCTTCTATAAGAACAATGGCATACCCTGACCTTAAATAAGAGTAAGTATTCGTTTGAGTCGAGTAAAATAATTTCAAGCTAGTTGAGTTAACGAGTCATATTTTATAACTTAAATATTATTTAATTTAGTTTTCGAATCGAGCCAAGTCGAATTATTTGTGTTCCATTTCAAATTTAATTGTAAACAAATTATAATGCTTATATACTAATTTGTTCCAATTTAAACAGTTTTCTATAGTTATATATATATATATATATATATTCATATGTAATATACATATATCAGGTATAATTGATGAACACAACTAGAACGTAAAAATTGATATATTGATTACTATAAATTTGGAATTATTCGAATCTCATTTTATAACCTAAGCTTTATTTGAATTTTTTCGAATTAAATCAAATTTTTCATTGAATCGAGTTAAGTATTTGCCCTTTTTTAAAATCGAGTAGAGTTTTATTTCCCCTAATCTTGGATTGGGAAGTGACCCTAAGCTCTATCTGACCCCCAAAAAGGAATCTTCAAGGACCAAAATCAATGACTTTGGGGGTAATTTATTGTACTCCTATTTGAGCTCATTGGAAGGACAAAGCATCTTTGACCTAATGGGGTTTCAACAAGCGTGAAGATGAGGTAAGGCAATGCTTCTTCCACATACACACGCGCCTGGCAAAATGGGAGTGGTGCTGCACTTTAAATTTTCTAAGCATTGAGTTTCATTTCCAAGGTCAATGAAACCATAGCATTTTCTACTCTTCCCAATGTTGATTTAGTAAATATAATATCATAAAACAAAAGAATGAGGTCAACCAAATGATTAAGCACACAGGAAAGGAATCAAGCAGTTCATAAAAAGAAAATATAATTTTTTTGCTGTTAACAGATAAGCAATTTCAAGATACACTCTGTTGAAATCTGTCCTTTGAAACAACTATGGGCAACACCAAGTACGATTAATCAAACTTTCAAACTCTTTTATTTGTGGGGTGTAATATCTCTATACAATGAAAGAAAGTAACTTCTTTTTCGGACTTTTTTATATGTACATTAGATTGTTGTTTATATCGAAATCACTACATATATCGTCCCCTGATAAGGAACTAACAAACTCGTTTCCCGAAATTTGGGTGTCAAACTTGAATTCTGAGCTAAATATGTCATTCACTGGCGATGCATTGCTTAATCCGCAATGAAGATCGTTGTCGTATGCTCCTTCGTTTAGAAAATACGCATTCACGAAAGGATCTTGGAAGTTTGAACTTGGACAGTTGTTAAATCCGTCGGAGGCAGCCACCGGCTTACTTGAATTAGTGAAGCTCCCGACCTCTTGATCGAGCGATCGCCACTCCGCGAATAGAATCTTCGGGGGAATTGGGTTTCTTTGAGGGTCGTTGGAGAAGTCGAAATGTCGTGGAACGGCTTGATGAGTATTTACCAAGGATTGTTTGATGTGATTGTATGGTTCATAGCTCGGTGTTTGGTACGAGAGATCTAGAGGAGACGATGTGGGTTCTTTGTTTTCTGAGCTTGAAGTGGTGCATTGACTCCTGGTGGCCTGGGATTCGATTTCTTCCGCCTTTGCAATCCTCTTCTTCAGATACGAATGCCAATAGTTCTTGATCTCGTTATCGGTTCTTCCGGGCAAGTTTTGAGCAATTTGGGACCACCTAGTCGTATACAAAATAGATCATCCTCGTTAGCTCAGTAATATTTCAGAATAAACCAACACTCAATCCTAAGACATTAGAGTTTTCGGAGTCTCCTCCCGGCCATTAAGCCGAGGACTCATCGACAACCGTAATGTTCATCAAAGGCATAGACATAAGTCACTATGTTGAGAGAAAATCGTTGTTGCTTACTTGTTGCCTAACAAATGATGAAGGGTGAGGATCGTCTCCTCCTCTTGTGGCGTAAACGTCCCGCGCCTTAACCCCGGTCTCAAGTAATTAATCCACCTTAATCTGCAGCTCTTCCCATTCCTCTGCAATCCTGGAGAAGTAAAATTCACACCATGTTTACTTTTCATAACTAAAATTTAAATAAAAAACCGAACATATTCATGTCGGACAAATACCCAAGGTTGAGTAACATCCAAGTTACTATGTTCACATGGCAAAACCCAGGGTAAAGTTGGTTTAGTTATTTTATCAAACAGGAAGTCATCGTCAATCCCTTTCACTTTTCCTCTTTTCCAGCACATAATAAAAGAATCAATCGCTTTCCTTTTAACTCAAGATTTTTACCACAAAACTCATTCTCCGTTGACTCCCAGCATCAGCAGCACAACAACAAGAACAAAACAACAAATTCTTCAATGTTTTCACAACGATAGGCAAACCAAAGAAAGTACAATTTTTTTATTACAAGACACATCAATTACTTTGTAAGAAAAAACTTGATATTCCTTAGAGATGAATTAAAGGGTGTTAAAAGAATCAAGCAAGGGAAGTGGAGTTAACCTGCATTGATGGGAACCGAGCTCCAGCAGCCATGGCCGTGTTTGAGGACATAGTTTCTGAGCTTTAAATCTTCTTCAGGTGACCATAAGCCTTTCCTGTGCTTAGCTTTCGGCTTATTTTCAGCTGATTTGAAACCCATTTTCAGCCTGAAATAAACCAGTGCTTTGCCTTTGGTTGTGGAGGAGACAGAGAAATAAACTTTAAGTGCCAAAAGCAATGAGGCTAAGGGAAGGCAGTGTGCAGAAGAAGAAGCAAAGTCTGCAAAAGCACTAAATAGCCGACCCCAAAAGGTATTCGAAGTATTATAAGTTGGGATTAGTTGTGAGTTTACAGATTTTTTTAAAGGAAATAAAAAAAAATTAAACACTTGTATTAATATTTAATTATGAGCCAACAAGTATATCTTTGGTACATTAGAAAACCAAATAAAATAAAATAAAAAATTAAAGGGTGAAATTATAAATAATAAAAATTATTGTCAAGAAGAGAAAATGAAATTACTCATGCATTCATAGTTGTTAAGCAACATGTAGTTTAAAGCTCCGTTCAACGGAGCTGGTAAAACCGAAATTTGAGGTGAAGAAACAGTGTTTGAGAGAAGTTAAAAAATCTAATTTTTTTCAAAACGATTGTTTGGGGTGAAGAAGCGCAAATGCAAAGTGTTTAGTGAAAATTTTTCATTTGAGAGCTAATTTTTTTTCTTCTAAAAGTCGCGCCCAATGAACCCTAAATATAATAAAAACTTAGTTAAAACGGTGAATAATAAAAAAAAAAACCAAATAACTAAACAGTCGAATTATTTTACTAAAGCAAAATATATGTAATTTCAATATTTGATTGTTCAGTTATTCAAAACTTTTAAAATTTAAATTCTACTTAAACTCAAATTCAAACCACTAATTTAAATAAACTCAAATAATTTATAAATAAACAGTACTTTCTTTTCTAGTAAAATAGAGTTTTAGTGTTTTACTCACCCTACCACACTTCGTAAATCGTAACCATAATCTTAAATTTATGATGCCATGGCAACAAGTCCTTAAATTAAGGGTAAATCACATCATAGATCACTCAAATATTAGCAAGTTTATAAATGGCACACTAAATTTTAAAATTATAAACGGGCCACTCAATTTATTGATTGTTACAAATAAGTCACTCTACCATTAAAAATAAACATACACTAACTTTTAAGTTACAATTAGGTCGTTTTATTTATCAATTGTAACAATTAGGTCAATCAACTTATCAACGTTGCAACCAGGTCATTCAATTATAACTACAAAATTAATGTTCGTTACAAACTTAACTACATAGTAAGATGTTTATAACTTTTTAAAAATTTAATGTCTCGTTTGTAATCCTAAAATTATATTTTATATACTTTACTTTTAAATAACCTATAATAGTGAAACTTCGATTGATAAACAAATATTAGTAATAGTTATGGAAAAAGGAATATATAAAAGTAAAAGGTAAAAGTTTTAACGTGGATAAAAAGAAAAGGAATAGAATCTTGGAATGTTTCCAATTAATAGGGTGAAATTTTGGGGAGCAAATATAGATAACAATGAGGTTAATGTCTAATATTAAATTATCAATATAAAAAATTAAATTTAGATTGTCAGAATTTATTTTGTTTATTTTTAAAATTAACAAAAGTCTAATTAGTATTTAAACAAAGAAAAATAAGAGTTAGACTCAGTCGGTCTCTTTGCCCAGATATTGTACTGGGAATAATTATTAAGTATTGCACCCATATTTTTATTTTCTAATCTATTGTAGTTTGAACAATAAAAATAAAGTTGGTGTGTATTCAATTCGACTTTGCTGTTTATTTTAATTTTTTTATTAAAAATGATGAAGATATGCGGTGGGAGTGCACTTTACACAGAAAAAAATATTATTTAAAGTTGGATTGTAGGTGATCTGACTTCAATTTTTAATATAAAAAAACACCTTTTCAAGTCGAAATGTAATAAATCCGACTTCAATGTTACTGTAAAAATACTATAGATCTGGAAATAAAATGAGAGGTGCAACACTTAAAACTCAGTTTGTCTAATTTCAAAATATATAGTGCCTAATAAGTTTTTAAACCGAAAAATATGGACCAAAGTTTGATTTTTCTAGTTTCAAAATTATGAGGGACCTTAAAAGTATTTGGACTCACAAGGGGAAAGTAATTTTCTTATTTTCAAAAGGCTTAATACCAAAATAAGTGACTAAACTATCTTATTATTTTAGGAGCCTAAGTTTTTTTTTTCCATTTAAGTGCCTTAACTATTATGTTTTTTTATTTATTTATTTTTGTTTATTTTAAGTGTTCAAACAATCATTTTTTATCAAAATATGTGCATAAATAATTGTTTTTTTATGAAAATAAGTGTTTTATATTAACTTTAAAAGAATAAAAAATAATAATTTAAGCACTTAATAAAGCTAAAAATTTAAACACCTAAAAAAATAATTTAGGCAACATTAAGTCTTTTAAAAAGTATAGTGAACCTAAAAGTAAATTGACTAAAAAACTTAGGACACAGTCCTACTCATAAGGTAGCTCCGTCTCTAGTAATAATAATAATAAATTAAAATGGAGAAAAATTTTGTTTATTGAACTTGTTTTGATACTTTACAATGCAATCTTTTTCATTCGATCCTTTTATGTACCGACAGCTGATATTTAAAACAAAAATAATAAACCCTGTTTTAATTGGTGCATACATTTGACCACCTAATTATTTTAATTTTTTTAAAGAAAAATATTTTTTTCTCTTTCGGTTTTTTTGAGTTTTGTTTATATTAATTTAGATCATTCGTATGGCACATGTGACTTTAATAGGTGAGTTTCCTAGCAAATTTTTTTTAATATATAAAATCTCAAGTTCGAGACCTACTTAAGCAATATCAAACTACTTATTACTTGGACCAATTCCGTTAACAAAAATATTTATTTTTTAATCAAGTAGTGAAATTCAAAACTTTCAATCTGATCTCAATCCAAATTTAAAAACAACATAAGTTTTTTTTGGTCACTTCATAAATGTGATTCATGGTAAAGTTATGTTCGGAAATTCCGGTTTAATGGTAAAGTTGAAAATTTAAAAAAATTAGAATTTAAGTTTGAGTCTTTTCGAGTGTAAATAATATGGGTAGGTTCAACTTTATGCTGTTCAATAATAAATATACAACAAATTAATAATAATTAAAATTTTACCAAATAGTAAAATTTAAAATTTTAATTGTTAGAGTAAAATACATCATGGATTACTTAATTATAAGTTTGGCAACAAACATGTCACATTTAATAATTTAGTCACTCAATTAAAATCTTGTGACAAGTAGGTCATTTTGTCATCAAAATTGAAATGGATGGTTAGGTATAATAATAATTTTAGTCCAAAAACTTATGTATTATATTAATTTGGTCCCAATTTGAAATGATTCAATATATTTAACCCTTTATATTTAAATTTTTTATTAAAGAAGTGATTGTGTCTACTAATAAGTGACGCTAAGGTGGTATGTTACATTAATTTTTCAATTGTCCATTATTGAAATGATTGTGTTTGTAGAGTTAATACATTTGTCAATTATCGAGCGGAGAGACAATACATACAATGAAGTAAGTGTGGTTTGAGGGTGTGTCAGGAGGGTGTAATATTAAATTTTTAAATATTAAAGATTAAATTTATTAAATTATTTTTGAATTAAGACTAAATTGATAAAATGTATACATTTTAGAGAATAAATTTTTATTATTCCAAATCATGTTTTAATTTTTACAAGAAAGTGATATGTTTGTCAAAGTTTTTAATTGAGTGATTATATTATTGTTTTTAAAAAAAAGTGACATGTTTGTTATCAAACCTATAATTAAATGAATTGTGATGTATTTTACCATAATTATTTTTTCGATGATTGGAAAACATATAAAATAGCTTCATAACAGCAAACAAGAATACAAGATATTTATTTTAACTACATTTTATTATGATTTTAATAATTATTAAAAATGAAAATTACGAATTTAATAATTAAATTTACTAATTTTATGAATTGTGGGAATGGTGAGATGAACATTAAGCAATGATTAATCAATAATTTTCCAATTATGAATATCCTTAACTCTTGCTTTGTTCATCAAATTTTAAATAGAAATATACTTATCAAGATTCGGATCCTTTTGACAAATTACGCCTACATTTTAAAATTGAGATAAATAATATTTAAATGCAAAAGTAGATTTATTACTATTACAATCATTATTATAGATATAATTAAATTAATTAAGTTTAATTTTGTTTTATCTACATAAATATGTCAACTTTAACCTCCCATTGTTCCTTGTAATTACTTACAAGAATAAACTAAACTTATTCTCATCCTAAGCCTACTAATGCTAGCTAATATCTATTATCTTATAAAGTTTTCCAATAGTTTTATTTATTTTTTCATTAAACTCGACTGAACCGAATCCAATAACTAATTTTTCGTGTTTTATTGGACCATATAAAGGTAGATGTTGATCACAAATTTTAAAATGGTTCATATGTTTAGGCGAGAATCGAATCAACCACTGATTAAAGTAAAAAAACTCTTACCATCTCAGTATCTCAGGTATCTCGTAAGTCTCGTGATTAATTTTATATATATATATATATAGTTTTTTAAACCAAGCAAATAGTTCCCTCTTAAATAAAAATAGAGATTAACATTTTGTCTTTGAAACTTAAAAAGATTTGGGGAATAATATTTCATCATGTGTATATGTCATACCATTTTTTTTATTAAAAAAATATTGTCGAGAACAAATGAATCAATTTATATGGTTAATTAACAATAGGATTCTATTGGCAACAAATGATTATGTATATAATGTGACTTTTAGGTTTGTCATATTATGTGCATAAGTCTTGCATTTTGCAATAATTTTATGGACATTATTTATGCAACTTGATTATAAAAATTCCCTACACAAAACAAATGTGTTTATATATTATGAATAAAAGACAAATGTTTTTATTTTCATTTGTTTATGTTTTGTTTGATTTTTTCTTACTTTTTTATGTTTTAAAAAATAAGAAAAATTAGGTGTCCACCAAACAATATTTGTGATGAAAATCACATTTTTCAAGTATGTTGGTATTAATTGTTATTAATTAAAAAATTTTTATTTGATATACTATCGGTAAAAATATTTTCACAAACGTTATTTTAATAGGGTCAAATATATTTTTAGTATATTTAAAATGTTTTTTTTCATTCACAAAAAAAAAAAAAAAATAATGATTTTTAATTAAAATTCTTAAATATTTTGAATGAATAGCAGCTTTTTTCCCCTTGCCTAGAAGTTAAGAAATTCACACAAGCTCGGTACTCATTTCAAAGATTCCTAATTAAAATTTCAATTAAGTTGCTATCAGAATAAATATATTTTTATGTATTTGTAATTATCAAGTAGAACTTTTTAGTGGTTCGTTATTATCGTCGTTAATTTTTTATAAACAAATTGTATAAAAAATATTATACAATCTTTCTTTAAAATTTAAAATATGAAATCTTAAACCTAAACGCTAAAATTTAAAACATAAACTCTAAACTCTAAATCTTAAATTATAAACATTATAATCTAAATCCCTAAACTAATACTATAAACCCTAAATTTAATAAGCTTGTGAAATTAAATTTTACACAATTTGTGCATTAACTTCTTGTTCTTCTTCTACCATAAATCTTAAATTCTAAATTTAACAAATTTATGTAAATTAAATTTTATATATTTTGTATATTAACTTTAGTTTGTATAAACTAAATTTTATACAGCCTCTTCCTTCTCAGATGAAATGACAGAACTATCAAGGTAATGGGAGCCTCTTTTTGTCTAATTAATTTTTAGTCCACAATAGATTTGAAGTTTGTTAACTTAGTCCTCTCGGAATTTTTTATTTCTTTCAATTACTTCTTTGGTTGTTGTCAATTTTGAAACTAATCAAGTTAAATATCGACTTGTATTTTTTTAAATACTTCTTATATCGTTTTCATATTTCAAATTCAACAGTTTAACATTTTTAATATTCCACCTAATTTCATACCCGTTAACGTCAAATTTCTCACCGCTCGACCTAAAAGATAAATGAATCAATCTTACGTAAACGTTAGTTTTCATGCAAATTTATTTCAACAAATTTCTGAAGTAACAATAAATAGGGCAAAATGTTGGTAATAAATAAATTTAAAGCCTGTAAAAGAAATCCTACTTGTTTCACGCATTGCAAAAGCATATTGCAAGTCAACTTTGTCTGCAGACCTTGTTGAGTTGTGGGGTTAATTTGTCAGAATTGCTTAAGTCAGGTTCTGTGTAATATACCAAACTTCATAAAAATATTAGAAATGACCAAACCTCAGACTAAGAAAACTTCAACATTAACCCAACTCCCATTCTCTTATTTATTCCTATTTATGCCCTAAAAACACATATATAAAGTCAAAATAGGGCTTTTTCAACAATTAATTCCTATTTTATGCCCTGAAAAAGGCACAAAAATAATAAAACATGTAGTTCTCAATTAATTCCCAATTACACATACATACTTGTATTGAATTTGAATTTTCCGTGGTCCATGTGATGTATGAATGTACTACTACTAATAATAATAATATATTTATAAATTGAATGTGTTCATGAATTGAAAATAGAAAAAAATTAGAATAGTTTTTACTTTTCTGGATTCAATTTGTCCTGTTAAAAAAATGCTTAAACTAAAAAGCAACCCTCAAACTTTGCATTTTTTTCTATTTTAAGTACTTAAAGTATGGTTTCATTATCAAATAATCTAAACTATTATTCACCCGGACATTTTACATTACATTTGTTATTTAAGTCAAAACAAAAAGAATTATTTTAACAATAATAAGATGTTGATAAAATCATAATTTTTTTTGACCAACATATAGTTTAAGGACTAAAATAAGAAAAATGACATAGTTTAGGTACTTATTTTGACCAAAAAATAGTTTAGGTACTTAAAACAGAAAAAAGACATAGCTAAAGGGTTGATTTTTCATTTAAACTTAAATAAATAATTTATTTACTATTTAAAAAGTGGGTAAACTACACAAATTATCACTTTTGTTTCATTTTTCTCTGATTTCGATCACTCAACTTTTTAGAACTTATCTTTTGGTCACTTTCGTTATTGATTAATTACAAAATGACCACCCAGACATTAACTCACATTACATTTATGACGTGACACATTAACAAAAAGAGTTAACTTTAATAATCAATACCGTAGTCAGTAAGTGATCAAAATATAACTTCTAGTAGTTGAATGATCAAAATCAAAGAAAAATGAAACAAAAAGTGATGGCTTGTGTAGTTTGCCTTTAAATATTTGTACAATGTTAAGCTAGACAAGTTACATGACCCGGCTATTTTAGCTACATTTTAAAAATCTAGAACTTTAACCCTTTCGATTCTAAATTTTAGATTATAAACATAAACCATAAATTTTAAATCTTAAATCTCTAACCTCTAAATCTTAAATAAAACTCATAAATTTTAAAATTGATAGACTTGTATAAACTTACACAACATAAATATCAACATATTTTTTGTATATTTATTAAATAATAATTCAACTGAATTGAATTGATTTTAATCATTAAAAGAATATTCAATGTTCCATATTCCATAGATGTATATGTATGTATGTATTTAGTATATCCATCAAATCCATATATTTAAAGGATACATAAATCAATAAGAATTCCGTTCCATAGACTTTTAACATATTTATCAAATTTTAATTTTGAAAACACACATTTATAATTTATGTACAATGTTTTCAATTTCTTTTAATATATTTATCAAATCTTAATATGCTATGGTCACATAAACACAAGGAGAAAAGGCCGGGCAATTATAAATAAATTGTATGAACATAAAATATTATTATTAGAGCCGTCTGCTCAATTGCAACGTGCAAAGTGTTCCAAAACCATTGGATTTAAGTCTGTATATTTTGTCAATATTTCTTAAACAAGTGGTCCTATCGATACTAATTATTGTTCTTGGTCATTTTTAATTATTTTAGATGGCTTTGGTAGATAGCAAGTCGCACGCACCAAAAACTAATAATTAATAAAATAAATATATTTATTATTAGAGAGAAAATAATAATTGTGACACACTGTACACGCGGTGTATTATATAGGTTACAAGTGCCGAGCATTTGTAATTTAGAATTTAGCTAATTTCAAATAATTAATTAAGTAATTAGTAAACTAGGGTATCATAAGCATCAAGATAATATAAATTCAAGCATTAGGAAGAGTTGATTGAACCACGCGTATAGCTTTTAAACATTTTAATTTCATCTTCGAATTACGATATTTGTTTTAATATAGTTTCTAAATTTTTTAATATGCCAATTACATCCTCAAAATAGGACTCTCAATCTAGATTGATCTGTAATCTTTTAATAGGACTCTCATTCTAAATTGATTTATAAACTTTTAAATGTTTTCATTTCTTTTTTAAATTATGAGTATATGCTAATCATATCTCATGTGAATAAAATCGTATAAAAGTTTTAAATTCTATGTAAACATTGATGTGTATTTTTTAATAATATGATGCACTAAATCTATAATTTGATGATGAAATTGAAATGTTCAAAAGTTCGGGGACCAATTTAGAATGAGGGTCATAATTTAGAGATTAAACCATCCAAAAGTTTAGAGATCAATCTAGATTGAGAGTGATAAATTAGAGACATGTGGGGCAATTAACTCCATTAAGATTTTTCGAATAGTCTAAAGGTGATTAGAATGTAGTATCTACTGATAAATATTTTAACCCTTTGATAATGCACACATACTTTTGTTGACATTGTGATTGAACTCAGGTCTAGTCATAGAATAAACATCATCAATTTTTTTTTTGAGACCACTTATTGAGTTATCATTAAGAATTAAATTGACGATTTTATTGAGCAAAATATAAACTATAGGCTTATTGGTTTTCAAGGTTCTCCATTTTTTAAGAAAAAAATAAATATAATTTTTTTATCCACATAAATTTTGATTGAATATTTACAATATTGACGCGATGGTTCACTGTAAATACTGAAATGATAGAAATAATTTAGTTGATTTTTAAAATAGTTAAAAAGGTGCAATTTAAATTTTAAAAAAATCAAATATTTTTTAAAAGAATTAAAGACTTATTTAATAATTTGAGTACACTGCACTACATACCACTCAACTATGGTCATTGACTCGAAAATACTATCGAACATTACAGATATTCAAAACTAACACTGAACTTTAGTTTGCGACTCGAAAATACTACTTTGCCTTTAACTTTTAACACCTCGTTAAGTCAAAACGATGTTGTTTTGGTGCAGCTGTTTTGAAGCATAATTTAGCCTAAAACGACGTTGTTTTGCTGGAGGAAAAATATTAAAACTATGCACTTGAAGGTGTTTGAACCTAAGACCATCAAATATAAATGCTAAGCATTAACTACTGAACTAACATAATATTATATAATATTTTACCAGAAATATTATATATCTCAAATTATTGGAGATTAATTCAAATTATTTTATGAAATAAATAATACTATAAATGATATTAATATATAAAATATTTTTTTTATTTTTTATATATTATTTAAAAAATCCTAAAATATTCATAAAAATAATATATAATTATATTATTAATAATATATAAAAAACCCCTAAACCTAAACTATTGACCCACAAACCCTCAACCCTCAAACTTAAACCCTAAACTTTAGAGTTTTGAATTTAGAGTTTAAGGAATTTTTATATATTCACGTTATGAATATTTTAGGTTTTATAAAAATAATATATTTTTATTTAAATTATATAAATTTATTCATTTGTTACAACTAAATTATTTTATGAAAAAAATACAATAAATAATTTTAATATAAAAAAAATATTATTTTTATGGTTTTTTATATATTATTTATAATATAAATACATTGTGTTTTTAAAAAATGTTCATTAAAATAATATATTTGTTAAAATAATATATTTATATTATAAATAATATAAAAAAAACTTAAACCTCAAACCATAAAATTTATGGTTTAAAGTTTGGGCTTTGTAGTTTATAGTTTAAAATTTAAGGTTCAGAGTTTTTATATATTATTTATAATATAAATATATTATTTTTATGAATATTTTGATTTTTAAAAATAATATATTTATATTATAAATATTATATAAAAATAAAAATAATATACTTTTATTTTTATATATTGATATACATACAAATAATATATTTTATATTATTTACTTATTAATATTATTTATAGTGTTATTTATTTTATTAAATAATTTAAATTAATCTCAAGTACTTTGAGATATAATATTTGTAGTAAAATATTATATAATTTTAAGTTAGTTTAGTGTTGTTTATCTTCAGTTTCTTCACGCAAAGTAGAGAAGAAAACAGAATAATTGTACGATTGATATTCTAAAAGATTTAATGTTGGATGAATAGTTAAACATATGGGAATATATTATTATTTTAAAACTTAAAAGGATTCAAATATTAAATTATATATAGGGTAATTGTACTATACACGACGGTGAAAACAAAATATTTTCACAAGTACATTGATTTTAGGGGTTAGAGATTTAGTCTAGGGTTCACAGCTTAGGGTTTTATGTTTACGTGCTTAAAATTTAGGGATTGTGGTTTGAATTTAGAGTTTAGGGGTTATAGGTAAAAACCTAAATCTCTACCATATTACCTTAAAACCTAAACCCTATATCATAACACTAAACCCTAAATTCTAACCACAAACCATAAATTCTAAACCTCTAAATTAAATCTTTAATCCCTAAAATTAAGACGCTCGTAAAAATAAAATATTTGTACCGCTAATACATTATATATATGTGTATATGCATCACCTAAACCAGTGACGACCAAAATGGAAGATTCGATGATAGATGAGCAGAAGGAATAAGTCAGCAGATCGAGGAGTAGCCTACCCCCGACCGTATCAGATCCGTCTGTTTACATACCCTACGTCTACATCACGTATCTCTACGTTATTATATGTGTGTGTGTCGGGTACCAGAAATTGACCTTAATTTTGACACTCCAGCCCTTGTCACCATGACATATTGGTGAATAAAATCAACTGTAAAAATATTTTAAGTATAAAAATATGAGGGGAGGGATGAAGAGGACGGTCGCTTTCTTAAAAATTTAAAAATCGTATATAATTTTAAAAAATTATGTATTTTCTATTAAAAATATAATTTTATTATTTAAAATTTTATAAGTTCACCTCTTAAAATTTTATAGGTTCACCTTTTAACATAAAGTTATACGTCAGTCTCTGAAAACATGTAATTGTAATCAAACTAATCCTAGTCTGTATGATAGGTAGATTATTATGAGTTATCACTCTATTTATAATAGTTCACCAGGTCAATCACTCTTGATTAAGGAGGGGTTTACATTGCGGATCTTGACTTTATAGTTTAAGAGGCATAATTTAAATTTTTGTAGGTCTAAATAAGATTTTAAAAAATTTGAGGGACTTAATGGAAATATTTAAAAGAATAAGGGTCTAATTAAAAAATTTAAGTATTTAGAAAGTTTAATGAAAGCTTTAAAAACTTTGAGGGGATATTTTTTTTTTGAAAGTTAAGGGATAATTGAAAATATTCAAAAAAAAAAACTTCAGCAGAAATTCTATAAATTTTGAGAGATTTAGTTAAAATTTCATAGATATTTTACAAGTATAATACAAAACTTTCAAAAGTTTGGATGCTAAAACACCGGCTGTAAAATAATATTTTAGTTTAATTTTAAATTTAGATACATTCTGCAGACTACGTTGTTCGAATTCAAATCACTTGGGAAGAACAACACTATCTTTTATCACCAAGTCTCAATGAGTTCCTAATATGATACTATTTGAATCCAATGAATTTTTTTTTTGGTTTAACTACTGGTTTCGACTCACTGACCGACTAATCTTTATCGGATTTTGTAGAGTTCTATTTAGAGGTGGCAAACAGGTCGTTCGGGTTGAGTCACTTAGGGCCGGGTTGATTTCGGTTCGGGTTGTTTCGGTTTTGGGTTCGATTCGGGTCAAATCAGGTCTAATTTGGGTTTAGATCGAGTCTATGTTATTTCGGTTCGATTCAGGTATCATGTCGGGTGAATATCGGTTCGGTTGATTTTCGAGTCGTATCGATATCGAATCGGTTGACTTTTGGTTTAAGTCTATATTGAATCTGTTGTCTTTTCGTGCCGGGTCTATATCGGATTGGTTATTTTTCGGGTCGGGTCAATATCAGATTAGTCGGCTTTCGATTTGAGTAAGAAAATCTTTTAAAAAATGATATTAAATCGTTAAACTATTACTAAAGGTAGTTGTTAATTAATCATATAATACAAAATGAGAATAAAACATACATATTAAAGGAAATTAAATTCTGATTGCGTTCGATTCGGGTTGATTTTTAGTTCGAGTTGCTTTCAGTTCGATTGATTTTCGGTTTCGGTTCGGGTTGATTTCAGTTTCGTTTATTTTCGGTTCCGGTTATTTTTGATTCGGGTTGATTTTCGGTTTAACTAAATTCGGGTCGGTTTCGGTTCATTTCAGATTCGAATCAAATCAAGACCATCATGTTCGAGTCTATATCGGGCCTCGAATCGGATAAATCGGTTCGGGTCTCGGGTCAAGTTTGCCAAATCTAGTTCTATTATGTGAGCGACCCTCTCAATCTAGTTTTCTCTTTTAACAACACCATAATTCAAATTATTGATCTTATTTAAAAAATCTAACGTCTTATCTTACTAGACTAACTAATTGTCGGTTGATCTAACGATAACTTTAATCAGTACGATAGACCCATGTTGAACTCATATAAGGTCGTGAACCATCAGTGAAGCTTAAGTCTCTCTTCACATACCAACACTTTGATTAAGGCCCAATGAAAAAGAAGCATTAAACCTAAGGCAGACTGTGACGACGCTTCATCAAAGGCCCAATACAGTAGTAATCTGTCGTTTAATACAACTATGGGTCTTCCCACGTTTCGTATGAATTAAAATCTAGGGGCTTTTTTCGGTTTCTCTTAGTTCTATAAAGTTTTACCCTTATTAATTCGGATTGACTTATATTATATATTTGATTTTATTAAAAAAATCTTTCAGTAGAGATTTTTATATATATATAATCTCAAACTCGAAATATACTTAAACGATATTAAACTGCTTATCACTTTGACTAACTCGTTGATAATGGTAAAAGCATATTTTAATAAAGATATCTGCTATTTTGGTAGATCTTGATTTTTTAATTATAATTTTGGTAGATATTGATTAAGTTTCTCAAGGTGAGATAATGGAATTAATTAATGTTAAACTCTTCAAAGGCATGAAAAAATTGAATATGTTAAAATATTGTATCATCAGCCTTTCAACATAATTGTAAAATGTTCAATATGGCAATGATATTCCATTTTCCGAAACTTTGAGCTTAGTCCAAAATGGTGGCAAGGAATTGAACAATCTAATTTTACCAAATATAATTAAATATTTTATTGATCTTGCAGTATATATTGAATTATTTATTAATTTACTCATTTCCCCTTTTTGTTTTCATTTTTGAACTTGAATTCGTGACTTGTTTTGCAGTTTTGAACTAGCGGAATCAAATGATGGATGCTAATTTTCTCTAAAATATCTCAAATATTTTTGAACCAATATCATTTTCTTTTTTTAAATGGTGTCAGTTTCCTTTTTATATTATATTTTCCATATAAAATATATAAAAAATGGGTAGAATCAAATGATAGATGTCAATTTTTTTAAAAAAATCTCAAATGTTTTTGATTCAGTGTCAACTTCTTTTTAAAATGGTGTTGATTTCCTTTCTATGTGTATTTTTCATATAAAATATATATTAAAAAATTTCTCAACATAGGTGTTAACTTACACCCCATCCAATATGCTGACTTTGAGCGGGGTGGAGTGTATAGGATCGAGTATGTTTAAATGTTTAATATTTTTTAATTATAGGTGAAAAAAGTCTAGGTAATATAAGTATTGTATTAAATTGTACGCCAAGAAAATAATTTTATTTTTTTATCTGATATTTTTTTTCAATTTTCTTTAAAAAAAATAATGAAACTCATAAAAGTTTTGGTTTTGTTTTTACAATTTAATTTATTTTTTCTTTCAAATTTCACGCGAAGCGAATATGGCAGCCGACTTCATGGCTAAATTTCACCCACCCTCAGATAGTTATTGTTGTGTATATAATGCACCGCCCTCAGGTCTCTCGAAGTTGCTTCACTGCGACGTCTCTAGTCCTCCCTATTCTTATCTAAGAGGATAATTATGTAATGGCTCTTGCCTCACTATCAATTCCAAAAAAAAAAGTTAATTCTCATAATATTTTTATCAGTATTAATGATGATAATTATTTGAGTAATATCAATTTCTCAATGAGTTTAAGTTTGATTGTTTTTTACAAATTTGCTGACTTGAGATTATTAATAATTTATAATTTTTTGTTTAATAATCAATATTTAATTTATCAGCAGATTAATTCGAATAAAATATTACAGAAATTCATTACGAGGGTAATTCTCTCAACTCAATTCTTTTCATTTGATAACATTAAAATTTGAACCCATTACTTTACTAAAGAGGATATAATAACTAATTTCATTAAGCATCCTAACATTTGATTTAATTATATGTTCATATATTGATAGAATCCCTTTGTTAGAATATCTAATTTATAATTATTTATACTAAAAAAATGCTTTTCCTTCTTCTTCTTCTTCTTCTTTTCTTTTTCTTTTTCTTCTTATTATTCAACCAACCAAATAATTACAAAAAATGTGAAAATATGCCAAAATTATTCTTTTTCTTCTTCTTCTATTTATTTATTATTATTATTATTATTATTATTATTCAACCAAATGATTACAAAGAATGTGAAAGTATGCCAAGATTTTTCTTATTTAAAAAACAATTAAATTAGGTAAGAACTGCCAAGAAAGCAAGTATACTTGTCAAGGCATGTGTTTTTAGAAATGATTTTATTTCTTTAAATCATATATTTCATTTATTTATTTATTTATTTATAAACCATATTGGTATTATTATAAGTTTGAATAAACATATTTTGAACCCAACAAATGTTTTAATATAAAAATGAATAATGTTCATCCTAAAAGACATAAATTTAAATCATCTTACAAGATGTATGTATATTACTAAAAAATCAAGAATATATACGAATATTCAAGAATAACATTCCATAATTTATTAAAATTTTAAAAAAGAAAATAATTTCATATTTTCTGGAGAAACGGGGGTATAAATATGTGCGGACAGACAACAGCAATGGCAAAGCGTCAAAGCCATCTGTACTCAACGATTTTTAAGACCAGACTCACTGATTCGCTAAAACAATCTCAAGCGATGGCTTTGCAGATATGGGAAACTTTTGAAGGAGGCGATAACAGCGTATACGGGTCTATCTCCAGCCACTTTTTTCACGGTTGTGGCTCTGTTATGGGCGGTTTACTATGTTGCAACCGGTCTTTTCGGGTCATCCAATGATCACCACCATCAACGGTCCAGGGCTTTCGAGGAGGAGCAGATGGAGCCACTCCCACCACCGGTTCAGCTCGGCGAGATTACCGAGGAGGAGCTTAAGCAGTACGATGGGTCGGACTCTAAGAAGCCACTCCTCATGGCTATCAAGGGCCAGATCTATGGTGTTTCTCAAAGCAGGTTTAAAGCTCTCTCTTTTCTTTGAAATTTTGTGTTTTTCCTTTTCAAATTTCAATTATTTTGTTGGAAAATTAGCATTGCTTTAGTAGCTCTTTTGGGAATGGAAAAGAAAATCTGGGGTTTTTGGAAATTACTTTAATTTGGATCTTTTCTACATTACTTTTCACTTGCTTTTAGTTCGTGGTTGAACTGGAAAGCTTTATTGATTTTGCAGCCTTTTGTTATTCTGCTTTTTCTTTTTAGTTTATTGATTTTATATTGTCTTTTTGTATTAATCAAGCAGCATATGATTTTGGTACCGTATGAGTTGCTCCATGTAATTACAGTGAAAGTTTGCATTTTGATTTCTTAATATTGGATGATCAGTTCAAAAATTGTGATGAATATGATAAACCATGTATGATATTTAAACAAAGTAGTTCATTGTTAAGTAATTTTCTGTTGCTTGATTTTGCTTGTCTAATTAAGTCCTAGACTTTGACCCTGAATCACATGTTTTGACTGAGGGAAAAATGAAAATTGAATAATGTGGTGCCATTCCCTTTCATCTAGATGTTTATTCGATACTTGATACGAGTTTATTTGATTCTTGAATGCTAGTATGTACTCAATTAGATTAAGCTAAGTGATGAGACCGCTATGTCTGTTTTGTGAACTTTGTTTCTCTGCAACTAATAGTTGGAGCACCATTTTTCAGTAGGATTATACTTTCTGTCTTCCTTGTCTTCTCTAATACGGTTAAAATGCGTGCACAAAATGAACAGTCGAGAAAAAACTTTGAGGTGAGTTTGAACTTGGTTCAGCTTAATTTGTTGTAGTTCCTATACAATGTGGCTTGAGACTTGTTGTAGTTCCGTACTGGCTTGATGCTTTGAGGTAAGCTTGAACTCTTGTTTTCTCCTATTTGGTCGGATGGGTTATTAAACTTTCATTAATAATGTCAAAGAAGGTAATCAACTGGCTTACTTTTAGAGTAACGTGCATTCCGTACAACTGGAGTACTATATTTTGAGGCTTGAGACTTATTGTGTTTCCGTTCTGGTTTGACAATATTTTGTCTTATATGAACCATACGTAACGTTTTGGAAGTGTTCGAGTATCACCTTTTCAAGTGAATTTGCACGAGGCATAATTAGTCATATATATGCAACAATTATGCATAGAATGAATCCGGAAGTCCTTGGCTGTTACCTGAAATGTAATCTTTCTTGCAGAATGTTTTATGGACCTGGGGGACCTTATGCATTGTTTGCCGGAAAAGATGTGAGCAGAGCTCTTGCAAAGACGTCTTTCGAAGAGAAAGATCTAACGGGAGACATTTCGGGTCTCGGTCCATTCAAATTGGACGCATTGCAGGATTGGGAGTACAAGTTCATGAGCAAGTACGTTAAGGTTGGAACCATAAAGAAGACAGTTCCAGTAACCGAAGGTGATGCCAACACCAATGGTGAAGCCTCAGGAGCTGCAGAAAGTGATGCTAAGCCAGCTGAAGACGGTCCATCACAAACTCCAGTTGCTAAAACAGAGGAAAAACCTTCTACTGCAGATACAAAGGACGAGTAACATGTCCGGGCTTAGCTGTTTCCGTTTTCAACAGACAATCAATCTTTCTACCGGACCGGACATGCCAGATGAGACAGTGTAATGTCGTTCGAATGAATGCATCCTGCGAATCTTAATCCATATATAGACTTAAGTTAGTGCTGGTACTCTTGTAGCAAACTTGCCTCAATAAATTGGGATGTTAGAACTTTGAGATTTCAGTTAAAAGTTGCTGTTGTTACATTACAAGTCATTATGCATGATGAAATTGTCGAATTAAACATCGAATAAATCTTCGGACTTAGATGAATAACCCGATTTATAAATAATCAAAGCTCCATACCTTAAATCAACGGTTGAGACAGTAAGTTATATAAACAATCACAATTGGTCAAGTCACCAAATTGACAAGAAAATTAGGAGGTATAATTTCTTACAACCTGATGTCATTTCTATTTTTAGCCTGCATGCTGATCGCATCTGTCCACATTTTATATAATATGTAATGAAGAAAATGAATTAGCAGGCGGCTAGGCGCATACTGCATACATTCTCAGTTGGCTCAAACATTATATTTTTGAAGTTTGCCAATATTGTTTGAATTACATGGGCCAACGTACATGTTCATACGATGATAAAGCTCCAAACCGGCTTTGGTTTAAGGGAAATCGTTTAATCTTATTTAAATTAAATACGAGCATCATATTGTTGATGATGAAAGTGGTGGAAGTGGGATGATAATGGTTGTCGACATTATTCAAACGACCTATTCTTTTTAGTTGGAATAGACAAAGAGAAAGGAAGAGTACGTGTTTTTGCTCGATCCTTAGCATGGATATCAATTTAAGGAAACTGATGGTTCTCCTCGTGGCTAAATTTACGAAATTTGATGGGGATGTCAAGTCTAAATTTTTGTAAAATATAAAAAATACGACAATATAACTATGTTTGTCAGCTTAAAAACTTAGATGGTAAGTCAGACTAACTCGACATTTATCTTATCATATTCATTATTATCTCTTGATAAGGTTATTTTAAAGAGCTCTAATATTTTATAATTTCGATAAATTAAATTGTCTAATGATAAAATATACTAGCCTTTGCAGATTTTGTGAGTTTAGAAAGTAAAAGTTAGAATTAAATGTAGTAAAAGATGCTTATGCATAACATTTAATAAATCTATCTTTAAGTATTGATTATATTCCGTTGGAAATTGTGAAAAGCTTGATGGCACACCAACCCCTATTTGCCTACGGCAAACTTCATCATCAATAAGTCAACCGTTGACATTTCGAAGATAAAAACACAAGATGTGAGTGCATCAAATGTATCATATATATATAACAATTCTGAAATTTTGTTCATACAAACCTTTCTTCTGCCATTTTCCTTTTTTCCCCCACCATGAGAACTCATAATTCTTTGCTCCTGTTTCTTACTTTTCTCATCATTCTGGGATTTATCGGATTTACCAGTTGCAGACATATCAAACAAGAAAGCAGTGAAGACAAGTACTCCCCCGTGTTCTTTAGAAGCTTCGCTGCCATCTACAGTAGCCTCGGGAAGCCTGCTGGCGGCACCGGGACAATCAGTTCGTTCCATGCGGTTTCGCATCGGCTCGTCCCCGGCGGACCGAACCCACTTCATAATTGATCGGCTTCGGCCGTGACTAAATTACATTTCTGCTACAAGACAATTGAGATAAAAGAACAGAAGCCTTTCTGTAATTATAGCAAGGTTAATGTTATCTGTATTGGAAATGAGTGTCGTATTCGAATATGTGTTTTATATCTATTATCATCAATATTATGTCATCGTACTGTTCTAAAATTTAGAACAAGACAAATGGTTGTATTTTCCCTTCTTTAGCCCAAAAAAGTTTAGATTGTAAATTTTGAAGATATATATTTATTTTTATTAAAATAAACGTGCCGTTGCGAATGTGAGAGTCAAACCGATAGATAAGTAACGTATTTATTTTGAATAACGTATCTTTATTTCTTCTTGCCAGCGTCATAAGTATATATTGATATTATTTTTCTTTGGATGTACATTGACTCGATAAAGATTTGTTATTTTAATGTTTATCTCTTCAAGTTTGAACTCAAATTATTTTTGGTTTTTCGGTGAGTTTAATAATTAATTTTTTCGTGTTCTATTGATTTATATAAGCGGCAGACGTTGACAACAAATTTTAAATGTTGATGTATACCCATGATGACGAAGATTGAATATTCGACCAGTAGTTAAGATAAGAGGGGGCGTACCATCTCACTTAAGCCACGCAGTTTAGAATTCAAAATTTAATTAGTTTAAAGGTGATTACAAGAAATATATGTTCATAGATATTCTATACTCTTTGACAATGTGCATACACCTTGTAGACAAAGTAATTTGAACATGTGTCTCCTATGATAAATATCATCCGTTTTTTTATTGTGACACTTGTTGGGTTCAGAATATGAAAATACATATAAACTAATAGGAAAATTATTTGATAAATAAGGTAATTTAAAGTTTAAACAAATATTTATATTTTAGGATTTAGGAATTTAGAGTTTAAGGTTTGAAGATTTATAGGGTAGGATTTATAATTTAGGGTTCAAATTTAAGATTTATGGTTTTAGGGAAAAAGATTTTGATTTTATATTTTAAATATGAGGATGTATACAAAATTTATTTTTATATATAATTAACTATTATTATTATAGCAATTTTTATACACATATTGCGTAAAAAAATTATACAAACGTACATATTTATATATCAAAATATAAAATTTAAATATTTAATTTTAAATTCTAAATCACACGTACTTAATCCTTAAATTAAATATCTAAATTATAAAACAAAAAATTGGGTTGTCTAAAGACAATACAACATATTGTATATTGAATAATTCTTATATTGTCAATAATTGTAGTTTTGGCCACTATTATTGATCATATTCATAAATGGGGAACTGATAATTTCAGAAAATAGGTGATGGATGGCTAAGCCTAAGATTTCATAAGGTAGGCCCAACATTTAATCTTTTTGCAATCACATGATTCTATTGGGCCGAAGAGGCATATTCCAATGTCAAGCAATAATGATATTTAAAATATATTTAATCAATATCAATTATCAATCTAATAGGATAGACAATTATTTTTTAACAAAATTATAGTTTGAATCTTGTTATTATGATTGTCAAAACAAATCTTTTTATTTATGAGTAGGGATGAGCTCTAGTCGAGTAAAAGAGTTCGACTTGACGAGTCTATTTTATAACTCAAATTTTATTTGAATTTTTTCGAGTTGAGTCAAGTTCATGACATTTGAGTCGAGTCAAGTCTAATTGTTCGAGTTCCTGTTTAAATTTAATTGCAGATATTCATAGTGGCGGATCGAAAAATATATTTGAGGGCGAGCACACATAAAATCTCATAATTTCAAGGCGGGCACAAGTCATTAATATTACAAAAACTTAAGGACTAATTCATAAAAATTAAAAAAATTGAAGGTAAATGTGTGAATTTTGAAAAATTCAGGGTGGGAAACGGGCATACCCACACTACATTTAGATCCGCCATTGGATATTCATAAAGTTATTATATTATTTGATGTTAATTTAAATGCCTTTCTATAATTATATAGAATACACATATATATTTCTTCGTATTTTTCATATGCGATAAACATATATCAGCCAGAGTTAAGAGACTAAATTTGAACTTGAAAATCGATCCACTAATAACTAAAAATTTTGAAATACTTGAGCCTTGTTTTACAACACAAACTTTATTCAATTTTTTTTTCAATTTCATAATTATAAATTTACATAATAAAAAGAAATAAAATAAATCGAGAAAGTAAACTCCATAATAAAATGTTGTACCATCTCTACAAATCGAATTTAAATTAATTAATTCATAAATTAGATAAGGACAACTAGATTAAGAGAGTCATCTCCTGGTGGACTTGCAGTATCTGATTTAGATTAATCAATTAGTAATAAATTAGATATTAATGTTAAAAAATCGGTGTTTATTAAAAGAATTGATCTAAAGTGATAACAACTTGATATCGCTTAAGCATTTTTGCATGTTATACATGCAGAAAAATTTTGCTGAAAATTTTACTTATTAAAATTATATATACGACACAAGTCGATTTAAATTAGTCGGGACTAAATTATAAAAATCAAAATAAAAATACCGGTGTTTGTTCTACATATTAGAAACCCACCGAAACCAGTGTCAAGCCAAGCAGCAGGCACATGTCACGTAATTTTTACTCTTCACCGCTTCCTCGTTTCACTGTTTTTTTTCCTCATCAATTCCACATTTCACTGTTTTTTCCCTTATCTATTTACCCTTATCTATTTAGGGTGTTTATATCATGTACCGGTGGCAAAAATATTTTATTTCTACAAGCGCCTTAATTTTATGGATAATGATTCAGTTTAGGTTTATACTTTAGGGTTTATGTTTATGTGCTTAAAATTTAAAGATTGTGGTTTGAATTTAGAGTTTAAGGTTAAAATTTAGGAGTTATTGGTAAAAATTTAAATTTCTAAAGTATTAGCCTAAAACCTAAATTCCAACCACGTACCCTAAATTCTAAACTCCTAAACTAAAAATATTCAATTAAAGTTATAATTCTTAAAATTAAAGCGATTGTAAAAATAAAATATTTTTACCGCATGTACATCATATATTTATTTATTTATATATTTTAATATTAGATAGTCATTTAAAGTCTTCCATAATTCTTAAATGTTAAATTCCTTATAATCGACTCAACAAAGATGGATCATTTCACTGTTTTTCTTACCAAAACAGAAACAATTTAATACCAATAAAACCAAAAGGTTAAGTAGAGAAAGGATAATATGCTGTTTGTTTTACTTTCTTACACGAAACTCGGACTCAAGTGGTCGAATGTGAAGAAGGGGTTCTCTCGTTTTTAGTGCATTAATAAAAAACACAAATAATTAGCATTATATTTATTTATCTTCGGTTGAATCACTGTGAGTTATGGCAACACGTGGTTTCTGAGGAAAGGAAAACCCTTTCTTTGAATTTAACACTTTCCCTTTTCCTGGGTTCAACTTCAACTTCAACTTCAACTTCAAGGGCTTTGGAAAAAACACACTGTTTTCCTCGTCGTCGCCGGGAGTTTTTTTGCCGTTTGAAGGTCGAGACTTGTGGAAAGTTAATAAATAAATGGAGGGCCGGTCGGGTGATGTCTGGTTACCACCTGGATGGAAAGTAGAGGTGAGACAGAGAAGGAATGGTAGAAAAGATAAGGTAAATTGGTTATTTTCTGTTAATAAAGAACACCCATTTTCCCTTTTCGTTTTCAAGGTTTTAGCTTTGAAACTGTAAGATCCTTGGTTTGTTTTTACCTAATTTTACTCTATGGGAGTTTGATTTTTGAGCTTCTGTTTTGCTCCCCTCTCATGTTCATGTGAAAGATAAGATCTTTAAATTCAACCACTATAACTGTCATATATATATGTATGTCCCCCCCAACTGTTTATGGGTATGGCTAGGAGGAAATGATTTCCCCTTTACTTGAGTGCTTGTAGAATACAGCAGCTGCTTTATCCATTTGGTTTTATAGTTGTTGGAGGGTTGATGATGCAGTAATTATGTTGTTTAATGGTGAGGTTTAGTAGATTTTAACTTGTTCAATGTTTGAAGGAATCAAAATGGTTCATGTGTAAAGCTGTATCTGGACTTTGAAATCCTTGAAATTATCGAAAATCAAAAGCTGTGGAAAATAAGGATCTGAGTCAAGTTGAATTGCTAGAGTTTTTAAGACAGGAAGCTGAATTTCACAGGTTATCTGTATAAGGGGTCCATCTAGCATCATTGTGCATCATGCATGCTTGCTGGTAGATCTCCGTTGTAGATTCCCGCAACGTAGTTTCTTATTTTCCAGGCAGGGGCTTTTACAAATTAAGCAAAGTTCTTATTAGATTTGTTAAATGGAGTTAACTTCCCTTGTTCCATTATCTGCTTAAGAGGAGGATGTTTTTCGAAGTTGTACACTTGTACTTCCATCTTTCTTCTAGGAAAGTAAAACGGGGAGCAAGTCATTTTCTCTTTAAATGAGGGAAACACTCGTAGTGTTTATGCTTTTGTTTCCCTAGTCTTTATTTACTGGTGTTTTTTTAAGTAGAGACGTTGGACCCCTTGCACGCATCAATGTTCTTCTCTGTATTTGAATGTCTTGTACCTGTTTATTTGTTTTGGTTGAGCATGATTTGGTCAAAGCTTACATGAAATTTGGGCTTATTGCAGTGTTACTATGCTCCATGTGGTAAACTTAGATTCATTTCGAGGCCAGAGGTGACTCGTTATCTTGAAAAGTGTGATTCTAAAACAGAAGAGAAGGAAGAAGTTTCGGGCAAGAAACATTCAAAAAATGTCTGTTGATGAAATCCGATCGTTTCCTTTTGTTTATAACTCTAAATGCATGTTGATTTTCGCCAAAATTTGTTTGACTAAACAAGAAATTTTTTATTGTTCAAGCAATATAGGTTACAGTTGAGAAGGCTGAGGCAGAAGGGTTACCTCCAGGATGGACTAAGGAAGTCAGGATAACAAAGAGGAAACATAGAGTCAGAAGAGATCCGGTACTAGACTTTTTTTCTCGAAAAGTTGTCTTTGATTTTTCAGTTTTTTTCCCTTTAAATTTGATTAGTTGCCTTTACTATTAGCTCTTGACCATTGCTATGTTAATCTATATTTATATTTCTGCAGTTTTACACTGATCCTGTGAGTGGATATGTGTTTCGTTCCATGAAGGATGCTCTTCGTTATGTTGAAACCGGGGAGCTTGGGAAGCTTGCCTTCAAGCCTAAGGAGAAAGACAGCAACGATGAAGATTTGGGAGAAGATAATATCGGTGTAAATGTAATCATGTTTGGTTTCTCCGAGCTTTTATATTTGCATTTCTCAGTTAATCTGATACGAAACTGTTCACATGTTGCTTATGTTGATACACATTACGCAAAACTTTGCCCGATTCTTGATTTTTGTTTCCTGTCCCTTAGGAGCCTGTAATTGTCGAGAGCCAGAAGGTAGCTGTGAACGGAACAAATGATGAAGTACAGAGACAGACTGCGGAACATGTTTCGAATTCTAGTGGGATAACGAAGGAAGAAGAGATGCTTACTTCTGCTAGTACAGGAGAACAGACATCCCTCTCTAAGCATACTCCTAACCAGCATAAAGGTTAAAATTTGCAATCCCTTGAATCTATTGCTTAATCTTTGGCAACAGACTGATTCTGAAAGTCGGGTGTTGGACGATAGGGTAATGGATCTGATCCAATTTTATCTTTTATGCCTCAGCTGGAGAAGGTGCGGAATTGAGCAGCTTGAACCTGTCTGAAGCTAAGGGCTCAGAACAGATAGGGCAAAAAGATTCTCAAGAAGGTGTGCATGCTTCGGTGAATGCAGTTGGAGTCGTCTCGGATAAACTGTTTAGAGACAATGCAAAAGACGGAACTGAAAAATCCCAACTGGGAAAGGGCAAGACCAAGATTAAGAAAGATGTTAATGTTCCTCGACGAGCTTCAAAGCGACTTGCTGGAGTTGCACTTGATCCAACACCAGAACTAAAAGCCACTAGAGCTTGCCGAACTTCGATTAATCAATCAAGTGTAGTACCTAGTGGAGTGGATAATTCTTCCCCTAGTAACTGTATCGATAGGGCCTCTAAACAGCCCAATCAACCCCAGTCTACTTTGGAAACAAATAGTGCCCTTGATGCTTCTAGGAGTAAAGAACCAATACCGCCAACAAGTAACATGCTTTCTTCTGGGAACGTTGCTATTACAGGAGTACATTCTGGAAAGCTTGAAAGCGATGAAAACACTAGTGACGTGCCAGGATCTGATATTGACATGCCTCTTGCAGATTTATGGACAGACCCATGCATTGCATTTGCCATTCAAACTCTAACCGGAATGCCCTGTGATGCTCGAAAAATCTCCGAGTCAAACAGTGGTAAAGTTCCAGGGATTCAAGCTACTCCAGAAGCTCGTTCCGGAAACGGGATTGTTGAAAGACGAGGATGTGGTATTGATGTGCCTCCGACAGACCCAACTCTTTGGAAAGGACATGCTGGAAAGGTTGAAAAAGGCCACAAGACCGATGAGATAGCCGGATCATCCCTCGGAATGCCTTTGCCAGATATCTTGGCAGACCCTTGTATTGAATTCGCAATAAAAACTCTAACAGGTGCAATTCCAGTCGAGTACGGTCTGGATAATCAGCACAGCTTTCAGCAGCAGCCGATCTCCGCCCCGCACCAATCTGGTAACCACTTGAGCCTGCCGGACGATGGCATCAATAGATTCTCGCAAACTGATTTCATATGCCAGCAATACGACGTCACAGGTAAGTCCATGTCTAAAGAACATGGTATTAGAAATCCTATATACAATTACGCTCATCATCGTCGCAGTGGAGAGAGGCCATGAATGCCGAAGGCGATCGACTTCTAAGCTGTGTATAGTTAGGAAACTAGCCGGAATTTAGAAAAAAAGACAAGTAACCTTGTTGTAACCTTTCCCCCTCTTATGTTTTTCATTTGTTTGAGATTTTCAGTATGATTAATTGTTTCTGAGTTGGGTAGACATAAGTTTAGGGTGTGATTTGCATCATTAATCTCCACTTTGTTGTCTTAGGACTGTGTGGACTCTGTAATCAAATACTTCTAACTTTTTTAGTTCTGTAAGATTTGGGAAATACTAGGATGCAATAAATAATTAAACACTAACATGAACTTGTTAAATTTTATATATTTACTGTTCTTTCTTGATTATGAAAACGAGGTACACAAAATTGCATGATTTTTTATATGCTTTTGGAACTTCCCAAATATATTCAACAGAATTTGTTTACCCTTTGAAATATCACATGACAAATCCACCCAAAACTTTACATTCTTATATTTTAATAGTTTTTTCTTTTCATTTTTTTAAATTTTTATGTATTTTTAATCGTGTTAATATTTTTTGTTGCGTGACAATTTGAATTGGTATAATAATATATTTAATTCAACGATTTCATATTATGTCAATTTAATCTTAATTCTAGAAAATAATAAATTTCTCTCAACATTTACAAAACTAGTAAATCATAAGTTGAATTATTTAGAATCAATATCGAATTTACATATTGTGTAAATGTTAATACCTAAAGTTTTTTATTATATTAATCAAAATTATGTAAAATTAAAAAAAAACATAAATAAATTTGTAATTATTTTTCCTTAATCTCTCATTTTTAGAATTAATAGGATTAAATTGCCTCTCCTTTTTATTGATAGGACCAATTTCCACAATTTGAGAAACGAGAGTGGCCAAAGAGGTATTTTTACCCGTCAAATACATTAACATCACGAAAGCATCCCGCGCTGATCTAGGTTGCTATTTGCCGCCAATTCCGCACATAATAAATTGAAAATCATGTTGATAAACCCTCTCCATTTTTTATCGTAAAAAGAGAAATTCAAGCAATTATTAGTTTATCAAAAGAAAAATGCAGATCCAGGTGAAGTGTAGCTGCGGAGCAGAGAAATGCCCAGAATCGGCAACCATCGAATTACAAGGCGTGGTTGAATTGCAGCCTTCTTTCCAAGATTCTCTCCACGATCTCCCCATCGGACAGCTCTGTCGCCCTTCTTCCCAGGTTCTTTTTTGCTGTTCTTGCTCTAGATTATTTACAGTAATAATACTAATTAAGGGTCCTTTCTGTTTAAAAAAATTATTCTGCAGGAGAACTACACTTTTACGATTGGGTATCATGAACTGACGGGATCGAAAGTGGCGCTGAAGAAGCCGATGGTGGTTCTCAAGAAAATCAAGCACATGGACGTTGATCAAAGTGACGGCGGCGGCGGCAATGACTGTGCTTCTTCGTCGAGCACCGAGCTCGATGTCGTCGGGGTTATTCGCCCCACAAGATTCTGTTCAAGACTAGGCCTAAGGCCCTCATTTCTGGTAAAGCTTTTTCAACTTGATTTCTCAAAGTTTTAATCCCTAATAGAGAAGCTAATAAAGCATGTTTTATTTATTTATTTATTTTTAAATTTGCAGTTAAAGAAAAGGCTAGTGGTACGGATGCTGTTGCACGAAAGAAATCAGTATGAAATCCATTAATACTATTTTTTGAACACTTAGAGCAGACTGAGCAGTTTAGACTGAGAATCCGATTGTTGGGATATTGCAATGTAATTGAAACGGTCTTTCTATGTTTCCAAATGCTGTGTGTTTTTGCCACTTTGACCCATGCTGGTTGTAACTTTCTTGTCTGGTTAATGGTGTTTTCAGTGTAGAAATGATGCTTTCAAGTACGCGTGGACATTCGATCTAGTCGAATCAAAAAAATTTTAGTCGAGTTGAAGAGTCTTATAAATATTTGAATTTTTTTTAGTCGAATTCGAGTTTCTGTTTAAATTTAATTGGTAAACTTTATAATGATACGATATTAATTAGTTCTAATTTAAATGATTCTCTATAACCATATACGATACACATATATTTCTTTCGTATGTGATATATATATATATATATTAATTGAGATATTCAATTTGAACTTAAAAGTTAATTTATTAATTACTAAAAATTTTGAGTTATTTGAATTTTTATTTTATAACTTAAATTTTATTTAAATTTTTTTTAGTCGAGTACTTTTGAGTACTTTCGCATTGAATCGAGTTGAGTCCTGCTCACCCTTGCTTCCAAGGAGTTCTGTTAGAGAACTATAATGCTAATGCCAAACTGTAAGGGAATGTTTAACCAACAGAATTAAACCAGTTGAGCAAGGAAACCAGTTAGCGTTTGGATTGAAAGAATACAAAGTTGGTACCTTAACCGTAGTTTTACAAGAACTCTTTTCAAATTGAATTCTCTCATATAAAACAGCATCATCTGCAAATATTGGCCTGAATGAGAATTGATGAGCCATTTCGGCGACATGATCGAAACAAGGAAAAAAACATGCTATTTAGGAGCAAAAATCAATCAACTTCTAATCAAGATTTGGAATCTAATGTGAACCCAGAATTTATTTACAGAAGCAGGGGAATTTTAACCTCGTATCTTTCCCCGCTCTAAAGCTCTAACTAGGACCGGCCACGCCTTCACGGTTTCGCAACATTTCAGTTCTCTTGCTTCTCTCCATCACCTTCACTAACCATTCTGCACCTTCTTTAATTCCCGTCCTTCAGTTGCAAAAATAAATCAAGTGAAGTGAATGGTTTCTGCTGGCAATCAAGGCAGGGAAAATGGAGCTCAAACTTGGAGATAAGACTTCAATAACTTACCCATCGAAAGCAGAAACAGCCTCAAACATGTAAACCCTTTCATCCAATTTTTAAGATCTAGATATCGTGTGAGTTCTTCGGCCGTTACAGCTTCTGGGAGATCCTACATTGAAGTACAAATGTTAAAAGAATTCGAGTGAGTCAGAAGAAAATCTTGACCACATTGTTTCTCATAAAGAATAAAGGGAAGGGGAAACATCTAATAGTTACTAAGCTCAAGAATTCAAATGGTACTTGATAGAGTTAAAAAATGAGAGGAAAAAATCATATTGTTTAACCATTTATCCAAAAAATGATGGATAATCTTTGTATGTATGTATGTTTAAGTTGCATATCTCTCATTTTCTTTACTCTTATCATTCCAATTTGGAATAATGTACATTTGTAAGAATGAAAATTACCATATATTTGTAATCACTCAATTTTGATCGAGTTTTAGTATTATTAGTATTATTTTAATAATAATATTATTAATATAAAAAAAATAAAAATAAAAAAAATAAAAAAATATATATTATAAAAAAAGGAAAAATTATGTGGAGCAGGGTGCTTCACGTCACCCATTTCACCCACCCCTTGCCTATAAATACAAGGCAGGGGGCAGCCACAATTTCACGCCCAAATTACACAACAATTGCACGCCAAATTACCATAAATTGGCAAGGCAATTGGCTCCCCAATTGGGAGCATGGCCGGCCGCAAGGCTGGCCGGGGTTGGGGGCAGTGCCCTCGGCCCCAGGTGGTTCGATCCAACATTCGATCGGGTTCTATTTTAGGTCCGATCTAGTTAATAATTTTGGAGAGGGCGTGGTAGATCTCGGTGGGGTTCAGTCAGGGTTCGTCATTCGAGCTTCTAGTTAGGTATATTTTCTTCCCTTTTTATTAGTGTTGTAATTTTTATAATTTAATGAAGTATTAGTTATTTTAAAATTGTAGTCTTATTTTTTTAGTTTGTATGTTTATGTTTTAGATTAGTATTTAATATATTTTAAATTTGTGTTTTATATTAATATTTTATTTATGTTAGATTCATTTTTATTTATGTGTTAGAATGATATTTATTTGTGTTTTAAATTAATATTTATGAATGTTAGTATTTTATTTATGTTAGATATATTTTTATTTATGAGTTAATATTTATGTATGTATGTTTTAGAATAGTATTTTATTTATGTTGAACTTGTTTTTTATTTATGTGTTAGATTAATATTTATGAATGTTAGTATTTTATTTATGCTATATATGTTTTTATTTATGAGTTAGATTAATATTTATATATGTATGTTTTGGATTAGTATTTTATTTATGTTAGATTATTATTCTATTATATTAGTATTTATTTATATTTTTATCGCTTTGTATTCATTTTGCTTTCTAAGGTTGCATAATGGAATATAAATTGTCAATGCGGTGTCCTTTTATCCGAGCGTAAACGGGGCCAATATCAGGCGTAGTGATAGTGGTTGGGCGTTTACCCTCGGATAACGGGGCCTTTAAAATTTACCCGCACTTATAACCAATTTTTAAATTGATCGTCACTTTAATCCGGAAAGTTTAATATTAATAAAGCGGTAATTATTAAAGTACCAATTTTGGGCGGTGTGGGGGTGCTAATCCTTCCCCATCCGTAACCGACTCCCGAACTCGATATTTCAGAATCTCTGGTTTTCTACGGTGTCCGGTCCACCTTGATTGGCCGGTGGCGACTCCATTTTAAATAAAATACGGGTTTTATAAAAATCCCACGGAAGACAATATTTTCAAAAAAACAACAAAACCACATCTTTTTTAGCGAGAAAAGACATCGCTACAGATGGCGACTCCGCTGGGGATATTTTTGTTTTTTTCAAAAACAAATGAGAGTCGAGCTTTTTCAAATAATTACCGCTTTATTAATATTGGAAATTCCGGATTAAAGTGACTATTAAAGTAACATTCGGTTATAATTGCGCGTTTATTTTAACGCATTTAAAATATGGCATATAAACCCGTTTTTTTAAGTGGGGGGAAAACGCTAATGCTTTCGTGGATATATCGTTCTCCCGTATGGGCCTAGCAAGTACCTTCGGGGCTCGAGTACCTTATACTTTCGTGAGGATATCGTTCCTTCGTATGGGTATAAGCGAAAGGGTCCCCCTGAATTGAACCTGGTTGAAATGAGCCTATAATGGGTGATGGTCGGGGGCCTTGCTACTCTTAGTAGAGAACAACAAGGACAATTCGGTGATGTACTTGGATGATATAATGGTATATAGTTCCTCTTTGACAGATCATGAAAACCATTTGCGGTTAGTGTTGCAGAGGCTCAGAGATAATCAGCTATTTGTTAAAAGGGAGAAATGTGATTTCGCTCAAACTCAAATCAAGTTCCTAGGACACCTCGTTGGGCAGGGACATGTTCGAATGGATGAGGAAAAAATGAAGGCGATCCAAGAATGGCCGACTCCAAAGAGTGTCAGTGAGCTCAGATCATTCTTGGGATTAGCTAACTATTATAGACGGTTTGTTGAAGGCTACTCTCGGAGGACAGCAACACTTACCAATTTGTTAAAGAAATGTGAGAAGTGGGTCTGGTCTAAAGAGTGTCAATATGCTTTTGAATGACTAAAAACTGTTGTGATGAATGACCCAGACCTAGTATTACCTAACATTGAGAAACTCATGGAAGTTGAAACTGATGCATCTGACTTTGCCAGAGAGGGAGTACTCATGCAGGGTGGTCACCCTGTGGCCTTTGAGAGTCGAAAGTTGAGTGGTGCCGAGACGAGATATGCAACTCAGGAAAATGAACTTCTAGCTGTGATCCATTGTCTCAGGGCTTGGAGGCATTATTTGTTGGGCTCAAAGTTTGTTGTAAAAACAAACAACACAGCTGCTAGTCATATCCTGACGCAACCAAAACTATCGGCAAGGCAAGCAAGATGGCAAGAGCGCCTAGCGAAGTTTGATTTCAGTTTTGAGCATAAAGCTGGGAAGAAGAATCAGGTAGCTGATACGTTGAGTCGAAGGGCCGATCTAGCGACCCTTAGATTGATTGCTCATGTGCCAGCTAGTAGGGTGACAAATGACATCCGGGAACTCATAATGGAGAATATGGGAGAAGATCCGCAAATGATGGCAACATTGAGGATGGTGGAAAGTGGCCAATCGAAGACCTTTTGGGTAGAAAATGGGATCCTAATGACGAAAGGTCCGCGTATGTATGTCCCGAGAGCGGGAGAACTTAGACAGAAACTACTGCGTGAATGTCATGACACTCCTTGTGCAGGTCACCAAGGTTGGTGGCGTACTCTGGCCCTGTTGGAACAAGGATATTATTGGCCGCACATGTGACAGGATATTATGGACTATACCAAGACTTGCCTTATTTGCCAACAAGATAAGGTGGATCGACAAAAGACTGCAGGATTGTTGGAGCCATTGTCAGGGCCAGCACGACCTTGGGAGAGCATTTCACTCGACTTCATAGTGAGCTTGCCTCGGGTGGGGGATCTTAGAGCTGTCATTGTGGTGGTGGATCGGTTCTTGAAATATGCTACATTTATCCCTGCCCCTAAATATTGTTCGGCGGATGAGACAGCTTGGTTAGCCTTTAAACATGTGGTGAAGTATTGGGGTGTCCCATAGGATATTGTTAGTGACAGGGATAGTCGGTTCACTAGAAATTTCTGGAGAGAGTTATTCAAGATGTTGAGATCTAAACTGAATTTGTCATCAAGTTATCATCCCCAGACGGATGGGCAGACTGAGCGCTTTAATGGGTTGTTAGAATAGTACTTAAGGCATTTTATCCAGGCCAACCAAAAAAATTGGCCTTCATTGTTGGATGTGGCACAACTTTGTTTTAATTCACAAAAGAGTTCTGCTACTAATAAAAGCCCCTTTGAAATTGTGACAGGTCAGCATTTGCGGCTTCTACACACCACTCTAGAGTCATACAAAGAAGGTGTCCCCGAGCTTTTAATTTCTCGAAGGAGTGGCGCCAAAATACAGAGATTGCTCGGGCTTATCTAGTGAAAGCTGCAAAACATATGAAGAAGTGGGCGGATCGTGGCCGAAGGGACCAGCAGTTCAAAGTTGGCGATCTAGTGCTTGTGAAGCTAATGGCAGAACAGTTGCGGTTCTTACGGAATAGAGATCGGCGATTGGTGCGAAAGTATGAAGGACCAGTACTGATTATAGCCAAAGTTGGGAATAACTCATACAAGATCACGCCGCCCTCATGGATGAAAGTTCACCATGTGTTCCATGTGAGCAACTTGAAGCCTTTTCATGCGAACCCCTCAGATGTTAGCCGAAGACAGAGTGATCGGGGCCCCATCTGTACCAAACCCCCATCAGAACGTCGAGTTGAGGAGATCCTTGCTAATAGGTTTGTTACAGTGTCCAAGAAGAAGCCTGTTCGTGAGTACCTGGTCAAGTGGGAAGGTCTCGGAGCCGAAGAGACAAGTTGGGAGAGAGATCATGACCTAAAGGCGTTCAAGCAGAAAATCGAGGAGTTCCTTGTAGCTCAGTCGACGAGGGCGTCGACAAGTTAGGTGGGGGAGGATGTTGTGGCCATCCCCTCACATAGTGTTACAACCGAGTCCCGGGGCCACAACGAGTCACTTTCACCATGTCTCATTTTCAAGCACATCAATGTTTTAGGAAGAAGAGTCTTTGTTTTCAATTATTTCTTTGGTTAGGAAAAAGTGTCCTCATTTCAAACAATAGAATGTTTACTCGGGTCAATTCTATAATGTTTTTTTCGCATATATGTAGGGGTGGACAGTCGGCAGAGTTTGGGCTGATCTACTGGTAAAGGTATGTATCCTACAACACACCATCGAGGCGGCCTCTACCGCCCAAGTCAATGGTGTGGGTGAGGTTTTCTAATGTAACCCGATGCTTTCTTTTTTTTCTAATAAAATAAAAACCGTTTTTCTTTCCACGGGGAAGCTGGGGGTCGACTGTGTGCATCCGCTATGCCCCACGGTTTCGACCATGGTTTGAAGAATGGTTTTGTGGCGCGAGACTAATGTGTTGCTTGCTTATTTTGAGCAGATCAATCGAGAGAAAAGGCTGACTTGATCGGAAAGAGTCCTTTTCAAGTGCCGCACGGCTTAGCGACCGAGTGAACTAAAAGCTAAGACCGTGACACAAAGCATCCCTCCTCTTCCATGATTATGGAAGCTTGTAAGATTGGATGTTGTTTCCTTGTCGAACTTTATAATAAACTATTACAGTTTCGGCTTAATTTGCTTAATTTTTTTAGATGAATGTAACTGCTACAAAATCATTTACAGCAGATTACATCTTTAATAAAGTCATGTTATCCTACGCTATATGATTCTAAATGCCAAGTTCTCATTTTGTACAAATAGCTCTATTTACATGTCTTTCACTCTTGATTTGTTTATCTCTTGACTTCAGTTTCACAATTTCTTTGAACCCGACGAATGATCCCAGTAAAAAAAGAGATGATATTCATCTTAAGAAATTTGAGTTCGAACTCTTCTATTTTGTGTACAAGGTCTATTTGCCTTGTCAAAAAAAATAAAAAAAATATAAATAGATACTATCACGAAATCTCACTGGAATTATGTTCGATTTCTTTCTCTCTATGTTAAGGATATATAATCGTTCAAGTCAATCCCAATACTGCATAAAGTAGAGATTTTCCTTTCAATCTGGACCAAGCCTACAACAATTCTTGATATAACGGAATGTCTTCTTTGGGATAATAAAAGCAACTTACATATAGGAGACATTATAATGTGCGGCGGTTAAAATGCGATTAACATAAATTTTTACGATTTTGATAAAAATTTATGCAATAATTCAAGTAAAAACAAAATTTTATTAATTGGATAAGAATATAAATTCTTACTAACCGAATAATAATTTAAGTAAAATCAAAATTTTTATTAATCCAATTAAAAGTTGTTATAACCTAAATTCTTACTAACCAAATAAGAATTTAGATTAAATTTTTGCCTTAATTTAACCATTCCCTAGGGTTTCCTATTTTTGGTCGGTAATCTATCTTAAATTGTCATCCGGATAATAATAAAATCCTTTGGGGATATGTCCCAAATGCCTCACCAATCTCTTCTAAGAACCCCTCCCCCTATTTTCTCTTCGAATTATAGCCACTATAAACAAGGATCCTCTTGGTAACCCTTGAATTGAAGCAACTTTGATTCTGTATTGCAGCAAATTTCTCCCGGTCCAACTGTAATTTAACTAATTTTAGTTTAATCCTAAGTTTAAACTCGTTGACATTGATATTATCTATATATTTTGACTTGAATATTTTCTAAAGGTAAAAAGCAAGCCGAAGTTATGGACTATCTACTACGCTTCAAATATTACAGTTTTTTAATCGAATTATTTTTATAATTACTGATATTCCATTCATGTGCCGAATCTCGAAAAATATACTTTGTTGTTTCATATCAATCTTTAGAAAACATGCGCCGTTAATGTTGAATAATTTTCAGAAAATTTTTCTCTAGAAAACTTTAGAATAGAAATATTCTGTTCCATTTTAACGTCCATATTTATCTTTCCACACTAAAAATTTAAGTTAAGAATTAAGGTTTAAAGTTAGAGTTTAAGATTAAGGTTTAGAGAATTTGAGGTATGGTGATTTTTTAGGTTTAGGATTTAAGATTTAAAATTTAGGGTTATAACTTAGAATTTAATTTTTTAAATGTTGGGTATAAAAAGAGACACCAAAAGAGTAGAGATTTTTTGCATTTATGGTTAGAATTTAGAGTTTAGGGTTTAAGGTTTAGGTTTTAAATTTCATAACTTAAATATAAAGGGTTATATAATTTTTTTTACACAACTTATATATTAAAATATAACCCATATGTATATAATTATACAAAATAAAAGTTCCTATACCACGTTGTAGATTTGCTAAAAAAAAGCATACATAAACACTAGTTTTCTCTGCAACGGGAGCGCCTCATCCTCCTTTGCTCTTGCTTCTCTAATAGGTGGTTGATTATCAATTTTAATATTGGTTGTCGATCACTGAGTTTAATAATTTTTTGTTTTCTTTTTCTTTTAATATTTTAATAAAAAAAATTGTTTTTGTGACATGTTTTTCTCTACTTTTATAGTACGCTTTTTATTTATTTTTGTGGTTCGTTTTATATGTCGTTTGACATGATTTTTCCATACCTTAGATGTCGTTTGGTACTCATACAGAGATCTTCACGGCGTTATTTTCTGATTTTGATTCTGTCGGTAGTCATAGAAAGATAGATCCACACTCGGTTGATGGTTGTCTGCCGATGTAATCAGACCTGGGTAGCGGAGCATTCTGCTTAATAGTATGGTTCGCTCACCATCTTTTTTATCTTGTAAAACGTCTCGATTGGATAGAGACAAAGAGATTCAAGAAGGTTTCTGGATTTTAATAATATGCTAATCTCGATGGAAGTATTTTCTTTTATTTACAACATTGTATAAGATTTTAGTGAATTATTTCTCTTTTTTATATACATTATATTTATAATATCTTTTATAATACTTAATAAAATTCAGATGTCATTATTAAAAAAAAAACAAACATAATTATAAATTTTATCCCTCGACAAAAGAATTATTATACAAGAATTGGTCATCAGTATCTAGAACGTAGATTTTGTAGGTAGAACTTTGAACCATGAAACTATATATTATACAAGAGATTTGACTTCAGAAGGAAATGTGGTTTGACGTAAATGGAAATTCGTTAGGCTAGCCGAAAGATATGTATATCCGTAGACATTGTCTATCATGTTACTCCAATAATTTTATTTACATAAAACACGTGGTATGATAAGAATATATCATTTAATACAACATTAATTCGATTAACATTGTTGTGGTAATATTAAAAAATTATTTATATTCAAACATATTTAAATATAATTATTCTCAATTTAAAGGTCGAGTTATGAATAATAATACGGTCATTATATTTCAAACCAACATTTCCTTACAACAGTGAGAAATTGCCAAAACAAAGCACCTGGGTCTTGTTGATGTCACCCAACATGTTACCGCTTTTGTGGACTCAAGACCCTACAAAGTTTGGTTCAATAATTTTATATAATTTAGCCAATAATTTCATTTTTTATATCGCTTTTGTATACGTATACATGCACGAAAATTCCACAAATACATGTACTATACGTTTCTTCGAACAATCGTGGGCTAAATCCATAAGAACAAAACAACACACGCATGCATTAATTCAGACAGTTGACAATCTTTATTACATCAAATACAACGTATGAATCAAACAAAGCCTACTCAAACTGGAATGAAAAAAGACACGTACTTATTACCACAACATTAAGTAGAAATGCTAAGAAAACAAGTCAGAAACTGATTTTTTTTTCAATACCATGTGTGTATTGGCATGCTAGTGACCTTATCTCTTTCCGAGAGGAGGGATGCTCTGCTCGTGCCGGAAGAAATTATCGGGATCGATCATCATCTTCGCATGCACCAATCGGTCGAAGTTGTTCTTGAAATATTTCCGACCCCAAACACTTGCTCTCGCGTAACTTGTCGTGTTACCGATACCGTTGGTTCCGATATCGAGATCTCTGTAATTTATATAGGCTTCTCGGGGAGATTTCGAGACATAAGTGGTCATGTTACTGTAAAGTCTTCGGATCCAACGTAAGTACTTTCCGGTGTTTATGTTGTCTTCTTGTCCCCAACCAACATTATATATGATTTTGTACAATACGCCAGCTCTATGTGGGAATGGAGTTGCAGACTCGGGTATCTCAGCCATTCTTGCACCATAAGCAAAAAAACCAATAACACCGGATGCCGCATCGTCCTCGGAGTATCTTGACCATAAACCGAGCAATCCGGATTCGGGGATCGGCTCCCTCACGTAGTCGGATTTTCCCTTGTAGTACGGGAGAGTAAAAGAAGATCCATAATCCCTGTCAAGTAAAACCTCCACTGATTGATTTCGGAGTAGGCCGTGGTAAAGCATCGATTCAATCCAACTCATCTCGACGCAATCTTTGCTCGTTAGTCCGAGTTCGGGGAACCTCTCTTGCATCAATGCAATGAGGTCTTCGATGCCACCGAGATAGAGCGAAGTAAAGGAAGCTAGAACTGTTTTCTTCCCGTCTTGACTCGAATTTATTCGGCTGAAAGAAATACCGAAGTACATTTCGGGAGGAAGCTGAGGTGCAATGTATTGCCATTTATGAATGAGTTTGATTGCATTTTGTTCTAGTGTTTTCCCTACGGTGAACACGGTCACGGTTGATGGAACCGTGACCAAGTTCAATTTCCACGAGAGCACAATCCCGAAGCTACCGCCTCCGCCACCTCGTATCGCCCAAAACACATCTTCCCCCATTGATTCTCTATTGAGAATCCTTCCATTTGCATCGATGAGTCGAGCGTCGACTATGTTATCGACAGCAAGACCGTATTTTCGGAACAATACACCGTAACCTCCTCCGGTAAAGTACCCACCTATACCCACGGTGTGACAACTACCCGCAGGAAAGGCAAGAGTTCTACTTTTCTCGGCAATTTTATAATAAAGTTCGCCGAGAATCGCTCCGGATTGAACCAATGCAACCCTGTTTTCCACATCGACATCGACCAATCGAAAATTAATCAAGTCGAGGACAATGAACGGAACTCGAGCAATGTACGAAAGACCTTCGAAATCATGGCCGCCACTTCTAGTTCTGATTTGGAGGCCGTGTTCTCTCGAACACTGAATCGTTGCTTGAATATGGGATTCAAGCAAAGGCGTTACAATGACCAGAGGCTTCGGCGTATCGGATTCAGAGAATCGACGGTTTTCGATTCTCGACTCCAATATAGTCGAATACGAAGTATTATTCGGCGTGTAGACAACATTAGCAAAGGAAGAAGAGAGATTTGAATTAAGAGAAAGGCAACGGAGAAAGTCGTCGTGAGGCGAAGTTGCCGATGAGAATGAGAAGAAAGCGGCGAGAAGAAGCGGCAACGCCGACGAAATGTACTGAGACTTCATTGCTTAAGCTTGAGTTTCAGCGTACAAAATATGTTGAGAGATTGCTTATTTATAGTAGTCTTGGTTTGCATGTATAGCGCCAAGTCTTGTTATTATTCACGGCATTAGGCGGCCGGCGGAGGCCCCGTAATCGTTAAAGCAACAATTTAAAAATACAAATTGGGTAGACGGCGGTCTGAGTTAATTGGTTATCTTCTTCCATTGATATTGACATCAAGCTATCTTCCCCAACCGAATAACTATAACTTACACGTGGGGTCATTTCTTGCGATTTCATCCTTCACATATAACGGTATACACTGTCTGTATCTCATTTTCTTTATAACAATAGGTATAGTACTCTATTTACTAGATAATTCGGATTAGATACTGCAGAGGCCCAGTATACGATAATTTTTTCAACTTAATTTATTCTACACATAACTTTAAGATTTAAACTCTTAACTTTATTTAAAGGAACTAGTATTTTGCCACATTATAACAACCGGTTGTTGGTGATTGTGTCTCAATTTTTTATAACGATTTGTACCTTCATTATATAACAATTTTCTTAACCCAATTTATTTCATACTCCGTTAAGATTTAAACATTGGGCTTTACTTAAAATATTTAATGACACGTTCCACTATACCAACCTATTATTGAGATTGTATCTCACTTTTATGTTTCAGAAAACTAAACTAAAATTTTAAGGATAATATTTACACTAATTATACTCGAAATAATTAAAAGAAAATATTTCATGCACAAGTAGTGAGAAAAATTCTTCAAGTTCATATCAGGGTCTAAGATTTTAAAATTTAAAGTTTAGAATTAAGATTTAAATTTTAAAATTTAAGAATATAGTTTAGAATTTAAGGTTAGAATTAGACATTTAAATTTTAACTTCTAAAGTAAAATTATGTATACTTGTGAAAGAAAATTTCCACTACCTAACCCAATGTCTTTTTTAACATAAATAATAGTCCCAATGTTAATTCATAGACGAATGAGTTTATAGTTAAAATTGAAAGATTAATAGTGAATAATTAATAGATAGCATAATATGAAAACAATCGCTATACAACATAATAATAAGTCAAAATACTTTCTCTAAACTAAATCATTGGAATAAATTAATATATGGTACACAAATACTCTTATGAGCGCTAACGGATAAACATTATCAACGTTAATATAAAAATGTATATAATAATAATAGTTAGTTGACAAACTGATATTACTACAACTCAACTGAAACTTATTTTTAGTGGTCATAAATATCTATCGATGCTCAATTAAAGAAAATCAGATGACTAAATTTTTAAAGTACATCCGAAGAGACAACATAAAATTCAACCATGAGAAAAAAAACATATAAGTTTTGTTTGTAATTAGCAGATAGCTGATAGTAGATTACGTTAACTGATAGCGGATAGCTTATAGCATTAACTGATTTGACTAGCAGATTACATTAGTTGATTGTATAAAATTATTTGGTAAAATTAACTGATAACTGATAGTTGTTTGATTATTTGAACAAGCAAAATGACATATAAGGACATGATTATATTTGATACTTGTTTGAATAATTTATTAGTTATTAACATTTTGCACCCATTACTTTAATTAGATTATAAAAAATATTTTTTTAATATTATTACTGAGCATATATGAGAATGTGTATATTAATTTTTTATTTTTGAAATTATTTTTTTAATAATTATTAAATATATATATATATATATATTAATTTTTCATAAAATATAATTTTATTAATTAAGAAATGTATATATATTTATTAATTTATATATTAATTTCTTTTTATGAATTTATTTTTAAAATTTTATTTATATATTAATCAAAATTATTTTATTTAGAGTGTTATGAGTCTAGACTAGGTAACTATTTGTGATCTGGTGTAAAGTCAGTTAGTTGTGATGAGTCAGCAGAGGCAGTTAAGAAAGGTTGTTAGATTACTGTTATCATGTTAAACTCACTCAACTGTGTATAAAAGTTTCCCGGTCTCAATTGAGATGTTACAGGGTTTATCAATAAAATGCCTGAGAGTGTGGCCTCTCTTTCCTTATGATAAAACACTCTCTCCAGTGCTTCGTTGCTTTATTGTTGTTGGTAAATCCTAACATAGAAAAACTTGTATAATTATCAATGATAAAATAATTTTTATAAGTCTTTTATCTCAACCTCTAATTCAAAAAGTTCTTAAAATGTGTTTTTTCAAAACAAAAGGTTTCACTTCAATCCGCTGTTATAATTTTTTATTTATCAACTATCTAAATTAACAAATTTAACTTTTTAAACCTCTAAAAATACTTTAAACCTTTAACTTTAACTTAAAAAGATATTTACCAAAGATAGTCATAATACTGGTGAATGAAACAATCCATCATTTTTACAAAGCAATTAAACAAAATAAAATAAAATTTAGAGACAAGAGAAAGAAATAATAGTCAGCACAGTTTAAAATTAGTGTTACCATCGACGAAGGAAACATACAAGAAAACTAAAAAAAAGCAACACAAAAAGAAATAATTAAGGAAAAAGCGACTAAGATTTTTTGTTTGAACAAAAAAATTGACATATAATAATAATAATAATTTTTTATTAAACCAATGCCATAACAGTAAAAGAATTACCTACTCTCAAAAACTAATCCCAACTATGCATTCAATAAAATTTTAATCCAAATCAAAGTCTTTATAACCAATACCCTTCTATTAAAAAAACCAATACCCCATGTACCTTAGAACTTTCACAATTCAAACTTAAGCAGCCATGACAGATCTTGATAAAAAAAAAAGTTTGAAGAGGCTTACTTAAATATTTTTTTAAAAATTAGACATTTAAATTGAAATTTTCTTACATTTTGAAAGATTCAATTTAATTTTTTTTTTTTAAAAACTTGAGGTCAAACTAATTTTTTTAAAAAAATATATAACTTAATGAGAACTTCTAAATTTTTTAGGAGCGTACTTAACAAATATTAAAAAAAACTTGAAACATGATAAGAATATTTTAAAATTTTAAAGGGGTAATAACTTTAATTTATTGGCATAGATATATATAATCATTTTTATTTTTGGATTTATTTCGATCAGTATTTATTTATTATTAGGGTAAACTACATAAATGGTCACCAATCTTTTAGGATAAATTCATTTTGGTCACCGTACTTTTAAAATATTCGATAAGGTCACTCAACTTTTAATTTGATTTTAATATAGACACCAAACTTTTAGTTTGCTTTCAATTTCCCTCCCGTTATCTTCCGTTAAAAGCTAGAGTTAGTTTTCGTTTTTCCTTAATAAAAATGGGTAAACTACATCAATCATCACTCAACTTTCTTCTCCCTCCTATTTTGGTCACTAGAGTTTAAATTTTTTTAATTTAATAACTTAACTTTCGAATTGCTTCTAGAAATGATTTTTTTACTTTGTTTATGAAAATACGACAATATGGTAAATTTAATAATTGTTTGGTTGTGATAAAAGTGTAAAAACAACTAGAAAGTCAAAAATTGAAAGTTCACACTTATTAATCTTACCCAGAGCCAAAACTTTTTTTTAGAAAAAATAAGAAGGGTATCAAAATTACTAGACTATAAGATATTGTATTCCATAAAATTTAGAAATATTGTATATAATAGATCAGATTGGTTAATCAATTTTGCTTAAAACTATGAACCATAATTGAATCGAAATAATTTATTTTTTAAAAAAATTATACCGAAATTGGGTTCGATTGAGCATTAAAAATTATTTTGGTTAATTGCTAAATTCATATTATTTAATTCTCGATCTTATATTGTACCAATTAAATCAGATAATCGATTGACTGGTTAATTGGAATATTTGATTCGAGTAATAAATTTTTTACTTTGTTTATTGATATATCAAATATGGTAATATGGTAAATTTAATAAGTAAAGTAAAAAAATCATTACTCGAATTTTTTAAGGATTAATCGAATTTTTCTATTTGTAGAACCGTGTCATTTGAGAGTGGTCAAAATATGAACAATTCGAAAGTTAAATTATTAAATTGAAAATTGTTAAACTCTAGTGACCAAAATAGGAGTGAGAAGAAAGTTGAATGATGATTGATATAGTTTATACATTTTTTATTAAGGAAAAAATAAAAACTAACGTCGACTTCTAACGGAATGTAATGAGAGGGACCGTATCGAAATCGAACTAAAAGTTGAGTGACCTTACCGAATATTTTAAAAGTACGGTGACCAAAATGAATCCATCTTAAAAATTCGGTGACCATTTATGTAGTTTACCCTTATTATTATAATAATTGATTCCAATACTAATTATATGAATATATTGATTGCAATTATATTTTTATCTGTACATTGTATTAATTAATTTTTTATATGAATATATAAATTATAATTGAACACAATAGAATAAAGTCATGACCGCCAAAATTAAACCATACCTCCAAATTTAACCATACCACCAAAATGGTAAACCATACCAGTGTTAAGCAATGTGTGAATGTTGTTGCGGCTTTGTCGTAGTTTACCTAGGATGGTTTTGGTTTACTTTATTGTTCGTTTGTTTTTTCTCAACAAATAAAATTTTATTGAGTATAAAAGTTAAATAAATCTTTAATTTAAATTATGTGTCTCGTTAAAAATTCCTTTAATCCTAAATAAAAAAAAATAACACAACTAAGTATAAAACAACATCAAACAAACACATCGATTCAACAAACATAAAAAACTGATAGTAATATACCTACTCGGTCTTTTTTATGTCTAAGATTTTTATTTTGTCTCAACTCAAATACGAAAGTAATTTTTAATGAGTTAAAAAAAGCTTTGACTATTATCTTATTATTATTATTATTATTTAAAAGTTTTATCCTTGTTCCATCCTTATTTCACTCTGTTGCATTCAACGACGTAGTCTATACCTAACTACACTGATAGGTTCTTTTAATCGTATTATATCCAATAAAGTTTCGGGGGATTGAATGTTGAACTTTATTTTAACGCCAAATGGATCAACCGTATCTAGAAATGTATACTTCGTAAAACTTTGAATCGTAAAATATAATTTTTCATAAAATAATAAATCAACCTTTCATGATCTTTTTATAAGACTTTGTAAAGTATGTGCCATACATTTTTACCTTAATTATTGTAGAATAAAACACAAGTAAAACGTAGTAAGAAAGTAGGTAACCGTTCCACAAAGGACTCGTACATGAAAAAAAAACAAAGCATTCATTTGAATATATCATTGTTTCTATCTAATTAGACGATTAAGTAGTGATATAAGAGTGGCGATGGACATAATTAATCTTGTAAACTATTCCGCTAATAGTTTCGAATACATCAGTAAATTTTCAAAAAAAAAAGATCTAACCATATTAGACTGATGACCTCTCTGATAAGGGACGTGCGCAATAATGATCACTACACAAAGGTAGACGAGAACCGTGCCATAAGACAGATAAAAACTGTACCACGAGACAGACAGAAATTATGACACAAAGACAAACGAAACAAACACATCAAGATGTGCGAAAAAGGAGAATCTTATATAAAGATGAATCTTGTTGGGAACTACAATTTAAAAGTAAAAATTAATACTAGCAGTCGACAATCAACACAAGATTAATGTCTCCGATGGCAACAGAAAAAGAAAAAAAAAGGGATTTAATGTAAAAGAGAGCTATATATATTGTTATTTAATGCATTAATAGTATATAATTGTATGTACTAGTATTGCCAGTAAATCAGATAATGTATCATCATCAGAAAATAATTTATGTATATTAATTTAATTTTAGACTTTTATAATAAGTATCAAGTAAAAATTATACACTATCAATACATCCATTATTAATTTACATGTATATTAATTAGAATATTTGATTAACTAAAGTTGGTTTACATATTTTATGTTAATGTAATGATAGTTGTAACTATTTAGTCTTTAAATAAATAAATTGTTACAATTAATTAAAAATATATAATTAATTACGAAATGACACATTTTATCTATTATGAATTATTAAAAAATTATGTAAAACAAGGAATGAATTAAAACATGACCCCTGACATAATATTATAATAATATTTTTTTAACAAATTTTAATTCTAATCCTACCTACTACCTAGAGGGGAAAGAAAGAAAATTTTAGAGGAAAGAATGAATGCTCCTAGTGAGTTTAAAATTTATGATCTAAAGGAATATAAAGTAATAAAAATGAACAACTTGATTAACCGGCCAAATATGTTTGTTCTATTATAATGATAATTAAAATACAACACGAAAAATAAATATAATAGAGCGTAATTACACAAATACACCAAAGTTTTAAAATCTACTATTTTATATACGAATATAAAATAGTCTGACAAATGGATAATAAAATATTTTACATTATATACATAATAAAGGATGATAAAACATATAAAATCAGACTCTCAGGTTCCGTCCTAAGTTGAATATTCTTTTATAATTAATAATATTTGACGGATCTATTAATCTGAAATAAATATTGTAAAAATTCATTTTTTCCAATTCAATTACATTATCAAAATTCGAATTTAATATCATAAGTGTCATCGGTACCGATAAAGCGAACTAATAAACGTATGCGTCCGAAGCTAACTTTTGTTGATTTCATATAAAATATAAAGTAACCAAAAGTGTGATAAAAAAATAATTTAATGTATAATGGGACAAGCTCAAATGTTGTAGCAGCCATCACTGATCTCATCGTGTGTAGGATTATTTGCATGACTAATAATAAATTAACGTGTTTCTCACCACCATTCAAGCAGCGTTTTGTTGTTTTTTTTATTTATTTATTTTTTACTATTCGTCTTTGTTTTTTCTTTAAAAAGGAAGGAGAAAGTCTTTGTTTTTTTATACAACTTGTCTGTTTTATATTTTTAAGTGTTGCTTGTCCACTTGACCTGTTTCTAATAATAATAATAATAATAATAATAATAATAATGGTTTAAGGATTACTTTTGCTCTTGTAGTAGTTTTAATTTATCGTTTTTGTCTCTATGATATTTTCACATTAATTTAGCCCTTAAACTAATCAAATCGAAACATTATTTACCCCTTGACTGACGGAAGCCAACGTCAATCATTATGGTGTTGACGTGACGATCAACGATACTGACGTGACGATCAGTGGTGTTGGTGTGACTGTCCATGTGTAATAATATAGCATTCTACGTGTAAAGATGACGTGGCAAAATGGCAAAATTAATTTTTTGACCGAGTTTGAGGGCAAAATAAATTTTTTGGGCAAACAATATGAATTTAAGAAAATATTAAAAATACTAAAATGATATAAAAATTAATAAAAGTATTTAAAATATTTTATTAATATATGACTAAAAAATCTTAAAATACGTAAAAATTATAAAATTAAAATATCAGAAGCTATTAAATTATAAATTATTCAAAAATCAAAACTTGAAAATAAATTCTACACTCTAACCCTAATTTTTAAATCTCAAACTCTAAATCACAAACTTCAAATCCTAAACTCTAATTAAAAATTTTATCAATCTAAAGTGATTATGAAACGTAAAAGTATGTGTATAAATTTAATTAATCAAGTAGCTTTTAGGGTTTTAGATTTAGAAATTAGAGTTAGAGTGCAAAGTTTAATTTTTTTAGGCTTAAGGGTGTTAGAAGCCCTTAAACTTTTAAAAAAAGGAATTAAGCCTCTGAACTTTTTTGCACTCAATTAAGCTATTGAACCAAAAAATTTAATCAATTAAGCCCTTGAACCAAGAAATTGAATCAATTAAGCCCTTTGACCAACTTTGACCATTAAATCTTGACAGTTTTTCTTTAGATATTACTGACACATGTATACTACAATTCTATAATGTCAAGTGGAAACATTGTGATACGACGCACTATACCAACATATCCAAAAAAATCGTCAAAATTTAATAGTCACAATTAGTCAAAGGGCTTAATTGATTACATTTCTTGGTTCAAGGGCTTAATTGATTATATTTCTTGGTTCAAGGGCTTAATTGGGTGTAAAAAAATTCAGGGGCTTAATTGATTTTCTTTCAAAAGTTTGAGGGCTTCTCACACCCTTAAGCCAACTTTTTAGTATTAGGGCATAGATAGGGCAAATGATTTTTGTTCGGTTGAGAGAATCACATTAACCCTATTTTAGGATTATTTTCCCTTACATTATTTTAAGGGAAAGAAAACCAAAATCATCCAAACTTTTTGAGGAAGATTTTCATAATTTTTAATATGTTATAAATATTTTCAAATTTCAAGTATCGAATAATTTATAATTTATTAGCTTATTATATTTTAATTTTATAATTTTTACTTATTTTATTTTACTTTTAGTCATATATTAAGAAAATATTTTTAAAATATTTATTAATATTTATGTTATTTTAATATTTTAAAACTCATTTTTTGTTTAAAAATCAATTTTACCCTCGTACTCAACCAGAAAATCAATTTTGCCTCAAACTCGCTCAAAAAAGTAATTTTTCCCTCTGCCACATTATCTTCACACGTGGGCTATCACGTCAACACCTTAAACTGCCACGTCAGTACCATAAAGGTCAACGTTGACTTTCGTCAGTCAAGGAGCAAACGGTGATGCAATTCGACTACTTCAGGAGTCAAATTAATGCGAAAATACCATAAGGACAAAATTGATAAATTGAGATTATTATAGGGACAAAAGTAACTTTTAAGCCTAATAATAATAATAATAATAATAATAATAATAATAATAATAATAATAATAATAATAATTGTAAAAAGCATTCGATCACCTTTGTTAACGATGCATGTGGTAATTCCTTCTTTTTTTTTCACAAAAAAGCATTTGATCACCTCTGTTACTCGTCAAATAACTGGTTTATTTAGATGAGAAATTTTAATTAGGTTCTCTTAAATTTAAATATCATTTAAATATATATTTTTAACTTATAACATTATATTTAAAATGATCATATATCTTTTTAAAAGTAATTTTTGAGAGCAATGATAAACACTTAAATATTAAATCAAACAATATAAAAATACTTCACACCACGATTTTCAAAAGCAATGATAAACCAACCCTAAGTAGTGATTTCAATGAAAAAAAGAGTGGTATTTGTTGGATTAAAATTCAATAATAGTGGGCACATATGTATAATGTACGTTGCTATTATAAAGTTTAACACGTAATTAAGTGACCAATTATGTTACACGTGTTATAGGTACTGAATTGTCATGGAATTAAAAGTGTAGATACCATAAGTTAGATTTATAACTCAATGAGGGGTAGAGTTGTAAATATTAATAAACTGTTTTAATTCAGTTTATATAAAGGGTAATGGTCCCCGAGATCTAGGTTAACTTGCATATCTCTTTTCCCCGTCTGAGAGTTGTGTGCTAAGAGGTAATCTATCATCTTGGAAGATCAAACCCTCTGAAAAAATCTCCATCAATGGATTCAGGTACGCTTCCGCAAATCTAGTATTTATTCTTAATGATTTGACATACATATCGATCTAGGGTTTATATTCGTATCGAATATATATTTTGGTTTCTAACAAGTGGCATCAGAGACAGGTTATGTCGAATCATTAAGATTATATTTTTGGGGTTATTAATCTTTCATCGCTATTTTTTTCCAATCTGTAATCTACCATCTTTAGATTAATTTGTTGAGTTTTTTCGTTGGTTGCATCAATAGATTCAGATTGGAAATTGAGGTCTTTTTTGTGGGTTGCATTATCAAATCGCCAATTGAAAATCTTGTTTTCATGCTTCTATCACTTTTTGCGGCAACCTTTATCTCCGATAACCCTAATTTTATATATTTTTAATTTGATTGTTTTTAGGGTATATATATTCTAAGGTTAATCGGCTTGTTTGGTTATTTTTTCCAAGGATTGAATTAATTCAAAGGTTAATCGACATGTTTGGGATGTTTGTCAATTGATTAACATTTTTTTATGGTCACGACTCATATGTATATTTAATCGATGGATTTAGATATAAATCGTTATTAAGTTATAAAATATATATTTTATTTAAAATATATATTTAATTCAATTGGATCAAAATTTTAGTTTTGATCATTGGGTATTAAGATAAATTTTTGGAAACAGATAAATTCATGTTTTGGCTATGTCTAATATTTTAGTCGGTTAATTGAAACACAATGTCACCAAAGTGACCGCTTCACAGAGATTAACTTATTTAAAATATCAAGATGTTTGTGTTTTTGTAATTCATGCGTTTATTAATTGGCCCAAAGGAAAATTAATATTTGGCCGAATTTCAAATAACACATGTGGTGATAAATGTGTGACAATTATAAGGTAATTTATGTGTGCAATACGTTAGTCCAAAGATTAACCTGTTGTTCGACATAGTTTATTGTCAATGTTTGATTGCTACAACAAGAGTACCGCTTACAGTTAATATTACTGTCCAAAGACTTGACATTAATGTTGTGTTTGGTATCTTGAGGGGAATTAGTCATTATTTTGAATTTATTTGTTTACTTATGAATTATTGGTGTGAGCATATTTATTTATTTATTATTCTTTTGTTCTATATTCAGCTAGTTCTTCTGCTGCCACAATATCTGCTAATGTCAATTCTATACCCATGCTTAATGGGACGAATTTCAAGGAATGGAAAAGGCACTTACTGATAGTGCTTGGTTGTATGGACATAGACCTTGCGTTAAGGGAAGAACAACCTGCACCTCTCTCTCGCGGCAAGCACCCCGATGCAAAAAGGATTTTGAGAGGTGGGAACGTTCTAATCGCATGAGTCGATGATCATGAAACACAAAGCATTCGGAAACCTTTTTAGGGTGCAGAATCGAAGAAATTATTCAGGCTAAGGATTTCTTGACAATATTGAGCAACGTTTTGTTAAAAACGATAAGGTTGAGATGACATCACTTGAATTCTTTGATGTCTATGAAGTACAAGGGTCAAGGAAATATAAGGGAGTACATTATGGAAATGTCTCATATTGCTTCAAAACTTAAGGCACTTAAGATCGAGTTTTACGATGATTTACTCGCCCTTATGGTTTTGGTATCGCTTTCCGCTTGCAGTTTAACCAATTTAAAATTAGTTATAATGTCAAAGGGAGAAGTGGACTCTAAATAAGCTCATTTCTCATTGTGTTCAAGAGGAAGAAAGGTTGAAGCGTGAGAAAACTGAAAGTGCTCATTTGTCTAGTGCCTCTAAAGACAAGGGCAAGAAAAGGAAATATCAGAATGAAGTTGCTAAGGGTCCAGCTCAAAAGAAACAAGAGAATGTTCCAAATAATTGTTTCTTTTTTTGTGACAAGCTGGACACATGAAGAAAGATTGTACCAAATATCACGCATGGCGTGCAAAGAAAGGTATGAATCTTACTTTGGTACATTTCGAGGTTAATTTAGCTTGATGACCTAGAAACACTTGGTGGTTAGATTCTGGTGCTACTACTCACATAAGTGTTTCTATGCAGGGTTGCCTGAGCTACCGAAAGCCAAGTGATGGTGAAAGAAACATCTTTGTGGGCGATGGAAAATCGGTGGAAGTGGAAGCAATTGGGCATTTTAGGTTGTTATTAGGAACTGGTTTTTATTTGGATTTGAAAGACACTTGTTGTTCCGTCTTTTAGGCGGAATTTAGTTTCGATTTCTTTGTTGGACAAATTTGGTTATTATTGTTCATTTGGAAACAATCGTTTACTTTGTCTTTAAATTCAAGTATTGTTGAACTGGTTATTTAAATGCTTATGACAACCTTTATTTGTTAGATACAATTGCATCCTATAATAAAACCTTGCATGTGGAATCACGTGGTACTAAGCGAAAATTAAATAAAGAAAATTCAGCATCATTATGGCATAAACGCTTAGGTCATATATCAAAGTGTAGGATTGAGCGTCTTGTGTCTAATGGTATTTTAGAGTCCCTTGACTTCACAGACTTTAATGTTTGTGTTGATTGCATCAAGGGAAAGCAGACCAAAACTAAGAGACTAGGTGACAATCGTTCTACAGACGTCTTAGAATTAATTCATACTGATATTTGTGGGCCATTCCCTACGGCATCTTGGAATGGTCAACAATATTTCATAACATTCATAGACGATTACTCACGTTATGGGTACCTATATCTCATTCATGAAAAATCTCAGTCTTTGGACGTGTTCAAATCCTATAAAGCTGAAGTTGAGAATCAACTCAACAAAAGGATTAAAAAGGTTCGATCTGATCGTAGTGGTGAGTACTACGGTAGATATGATGGATCAGGTGAACAACGTTCAGGACCATTTGCAAAGTTCCTAGAGGAATGTGGTATTGTCCCACAGTACACCATGCCAGGATCACCTAGTATGAATGGTGTTGCTGAGAGACGTAATAGGACTCTTAAAGATATGGTAAGAAGTATGATTGCTCATTCTACCTTACCTGAGTCACTGGGAGAAGCATTAAAGACAAGAGCGTACATTTCGAATAGAGTTCCCACTAAAGCAGCTGAAAAAGACACCTTATGAGCTTTGGGTGGGTAGAAAGCCCACTCTAAAGCATTTTCACATTTGGGGATGTCCGGTGAGGCAAGGCCTTATAGGCCACTTGAAAAGAAATTGGACTCCAAAACAAGATGGCGGCTACTTTATTGGTTATTCTGAGCGATCTAGGGGCTATAAATTTTATGATCCCATAATTAAGAATATTTTTGAGACGAGAATTGCAATATTTTTTGAGGATGTTGAGTTTGGAGGGAGAAATAAGGTAAGAGCTCCCTCTTACTCAGTTCCTACTATCACTTTTAATGATGTTCAAGTTTCTATACCGATCATCAATCAAGAAGTGAATCCAGAACCTCAACAAGACAATGTCGAACAGCTCCCTCTTATTCGGGATGAGGTAATTGTTCCGAAGAGCAAACTCAAAGCAACCTCAAGAACAAGTGTCATTAAGGAGATCCACGAGAGAAAGGAGAAATGCTATTCCGGATGATTATATTGTATTTCTCCAAGAAAATGAGGATGATAATGGAATGATGGAAGATGATCCGATCAACTTTCATCAGGCCATGCAAAGTATTAACTCTCAAAAGTGGATTGATGCCATGCAAGAAGAGTATAAATCCATGCAAGACAATAAAGTTTGAAACTTATCCCATTACTGAAGGTGCAAAACCAATTGGTTGTAAATGGATTTTTAAAACCAAGAGGGATGCAAATGGTAATGTGGAGAGGTATAAGACACGTCTTGTAGCTAAAGGTTATACTCAAAAAGAAGGCATTGACTTTTCAGAGACTTTCTCCAGTTTCATCGAAAGACTCATTTAGGACAATCATGGCACTTGTAGCTCATTTTGATCTTGAGTTACATCAGATGGATGTTAAGACTGCGTTTCTCAATGGAGAAATTGAAGAAACAATTTATATGGTGCAACCAGAAAACTTTGAGTCGGGAGACCCAAAGAATATAGTTTGCAAATTAACAAAATCCATCTATGGACTCAAACAAGCTTCTCGTCAATGGTATCACAAATTTCATCAAGTAATTGTCTCGTTTGGTTTTGAGATAAATATTGTTGATGATTGCGTGTATCACAAGTTTAGTGGGAGTAAATACATATTTTTGGTTTTATATGTCGATGACATTTTGCTTGCCACGAATGATATAGGCTTTTGCGCACGAAACCAAGAGATTTCTATCTAAGCATTTTGAAATGAAAGATCTTTGGGACGCTTCTTTTGTTTTAGGAATTCAGATACATCGAGATCGATCTCGGGGTATTCTTGGATTGTCACAAAAGAACTATATCGATAAAGTACTTAAAAGGTTTGGCATGCAAAATAGTAAACCAATAGACACCCTCGCCACTAAAGGAGACAAGTTTTGTCTTGCTCAATGCCCTAAAAGTAATCTTGAAATTCAAGAAATGCATAAGATTCCTTATACATCAACTATTGGGAGTCTAATGTATGCTCGGTATGTACGCGTCCAGGATATTGCGTACATTGTTGGAATGTTAGGCGGATATTCAAGCAACCTGGTATGGACCATTGGAAAGCAGCCAAGAGGGTTATGAGGTATCTTGAGAGAACAAAAGATTATATGCTCACATACAGAAATCAGATCATTTGGAGGTCGTAGGGTATACGGATTACGATTTCTTTGGGTGCCAAGATAGCAGAAAATCTACATCAAGGCTATATTTATCATATTTGGTGGAGCTATATCTCGGAAAAGTGCCAAACAGAGACACTTGTAGCTTCTTCCACTATGGCGGGCAGAGTTTGTAGCATGCTACGAGGCATCTAATCATGGAATATGGCTGCGAAATTTTGTCACTGGGCTGCGTATTTTGGAGAATATAGAAAGACCACTTAAATTATTTTGTGACAATAAATCAAGCAGTGTTGTATTCCAACAACAATAGGAGCTCGTCTAAGTCAAAGCACATTGACATAAAGTTCCTAGTTGTGAAAGAAAGAGTGCAAAATGGACAAATATCCATAGAACACATTGGGACAAACTCTATGATAACGGATCCGCTCACAAAAAGGTTTACCACCCAAGGTCTTTCATGAGCACACCGCTCATATGGGTGTTACATCATTTAAGGATATTATTGTTTGAGTGGGAGTTTGTTATTTGTTCACTTTATGTTTATGTTTATTTTCAGACATTTATGTATTTGGTTATTTTCTGATCGTAAATAAAGTATTGATTAATTCACTCTTTTCTTATTTGGATAAGGACCTCACTTATGTTTAAAAGAGGACCAGTTGCATAGTTTATTGTCAATGTTTGATTGCTACAACAAGAATACATTACTGATTAATATTCTTGTCCAAAGACTTGACATTAATGTTGTGTTTGGTATCTTGAGGGGAATTAGTCATTATTTTGAATTTATTTGTTTACTTATGAATTATTGGTGTGAGCATATTTATTTATTTATTATTCTTTTGTTCTATATTCAGCTAGTTCTTCTGCTGCCACAATATCTGCTAATGTCAATTCTATACCCATGCTTAATGGGACGAATTTCAAGGAATGGAAAAGGCACTTACTGATAGTGCTTGGTTGTATGGACATAGACCTTGCGTTAAGGGAAGAACAACCTGCACCTCTCACTGCGGCAAGCACCCCTGATGCAAAAAGGGATTTTGAGAGGTGGGAACGTTCTAATCGCATGAGTCTGATGATCATGAAACACAGCATTCCGGAAACCTTTAGGGGTGCAGAATCTGAAGAAATTATTCAGGCTAAGGATTTCCTTGACAATATTGAGCAACGTTTTGTTAAAAACGATAAGGTTGAGATGACATCACTTCTGAATTCTTTGATGTCTATGAAGTACAAGGGTCAAGGAAATATAAGGGAGTACATTATGGAAATGTCTCATATTGCTTCAAAACTTAAGGCACTTAAGATCGAGTTTTCTGATGATTTACTCGTCCTTATGGTTTTAGTATCGCTTCCTGCACAGTTTAACCAATTTAAAATTAGTTATAACTGTCAAAGGGAGAAGTGGACTCTAAATAAGCTCATTTCTCATTGTGTTCAAGAGGAAGAAAGGTTGAAGCGTGAGAAAACTGAAAGTGCTCATTTGTCTAGTGCCTCTAAAGACAAAGGGCAAGAAAAGAAAATATCGGAATGAAGTTGCTAAGGGTCCAGCTCTCAAAAGAAACAAGAGAATGTTCCAAATAATTGTTTCTTTTGTGACAAGCCTGGACACATGAAGAAAGATTGTACCAAATATCACGCATGGCGTGCAAAGAAAGGTATGAATCTTACTTTTAGTGCATTACGAGGTTAATTTAGCTTCAGTACCTAGAAACACTTGGTGGTTAGATTCTGGTGCTACTACTCACATAAGTGTTTCTATGCAGGGTTGCCTGAGCTACCGAAAGCCAAGTGATGGTGAAAGAAACATCTTTGTGGGCGATGGAAAATCGGTGGAAGTGGAAGCAATTGGGCATTTTAGGTTGTTATTAGGAACTGGTTTTTATTTGGATTTGAAAGACACTTGTTGTTCCGTCTTTTAGGCGGAATTTAGTTTCAGTTTCTTTGTTGGACAAATTTGGTTATTATTGTTCATTTGGAAACAATCAGTTTACTTTGTCTTTAAATTCAAGTATTGTTGGAACTGGTTATTTAAATGCTTATGACAACCTTTATTTGTTAGATACAATTGCATCCTATAATAAAACCTTGCATGTGGAATCACGTGGTACTAAGCGAAAATTAAATAAAGAAAATTCAGCATCATTATGGCATAAACGCTTAGGTCATATATCAAAGTGTAGGATTGAGCGTCTTGTGTCTAATGGTATTTTAGAGTCCCTTGACTTCACAGACTTTAATGTTTGTGTTGATTGCATCAAGGGAAAGCGGACCAAAACTAAGAGACTAGGTGACAATCGTTCTCTGACGTCTTAGAATTAATTCATACTGATATTTGTGGGCCATTCCCTACGGCATCTTGGAATGGTCAACAATATTTCATAACATTCATAGACGATTACTCACGTTATGGGTACCTATATCTCATTCATGAAAAATCTCAGTCTTTGGACGTGTTCAAATCCTATAAAGCTGAAGTTGAGAATCAACTCAACAAAAGGATTAAAAAGGTTCGATCTGATCGTAGTGGTGAGTACTACGGTAGATATGATGGATCAGGTGAACAACGTTCAGGACCATTTGCAAAGTTCCTAGAGGAATGTGGTATTGTCCCACAAGACACCATGCCGGGATCACCTAGTATGAATGGTGTTCTTTGAGAGACGTAATAGGACTCTTAAAGATATGGTAAGAAGTATGATTGCTCATTCTACCTTACCGAGTCACTCTGGGAGAAGCATTAAAGACAGCACGTACATTTCTGAATAGAGTTCCCACTAAAGCGGTGAAAAAGACACCTTATGAGCTTTGGGTGGGTAGAAAGCCCACTCTAAAGCATTTTCACATTTGGGGATGTCCAATTTGAGGCAAGGCCTTATAGGCCACTTGAAAAGAAATTGGACTCCAAAAAGCGAAGCAGCTACTTTATTGGTTATTACGAGCGATCTAGGGGCTATAAATTTTATGATCCCATAATTAAGAATATTTTTGAGACGAGAATTGCAATATTTTTTGAGGATGTTGAGTTTGGAGGGAGAAATAAGGTAAGAGACTCCCTCTTTGAGGAGGAATTGAGTTTTTACTCAGTTCCTACTATCACTTTTAATGATGTTCAAGTTTCTATACCGATCATCAATCAAGAAGTGAATCCAGAACCTCAACAAGACAATGTCGAACAGCTCCCTCTTATTCAGGATGAGGTAATTGTTCCAGAAGAGCAAACTCAGCAACCTCAAGAACAAGTGTCATTAAGGAGATCCACGAGAGAAAGGAGAAATGCTATTCCGGATGATTATATTGTATTTCTCCAAGAAAATGAGGATGATAATGGAATGATGGAAGATGATCCGATCAACTTTCATCAGGCCATGCAAAGTATTAACTCTCAAAAGTGGATTGATGCCATGCAAGAAGAGTATAAATCCATGCAAGACAATAAAGTTTGGAAACTTATCCCATTACCTGAAGGTGCAAAACCAATTGGTTGTAAATGGATTTTTAAAACCAAGAGGGATGCAAATGGTAATGTGGAGAGGTATAAGACACGTCTTGTAGCTAAAGGTTATACTCAAAAAGAAGGCATTGACTTTTCAGAGACTTTCTCTCCAGTTTCATCGAAAGACTCATTTAGGACAATCATGGCACTTGTAGCTCATTTTGATCTTGAGTTACATCAGATGGATGTTAAGATCTGCGTTTCTCAATGGAGAAATTGAAGAAACAATTTATATGGTGCAACAGAAAACTTTGAGTCGGGAGACCCAAAGAATATAGTTTGCAAATTAACAAAATCCATCTATGGACTCAAACAAGCTTCTCGTCAATGGTATCACAAATTTCATCAAGTAATTGTCTCGTTTGGTTTTGAGATAAATATTGTTGATGATTGCGTGTATCACAAGTTTAGTGGGAGTAAATACATATTTTTGGTTTTATATGTCGATGACATTTTGCTTGCCACGAATGATATAGGCTTATCTTTGCACGAAACCAAGAGATTTCTATCTAAGCATTTTGAAATGAAAGATCTTGGGGACGCTTTCTTTTGTTTTAGGAATTCAGATACATCGAGATCGATCTCGGGGTATTCTTGGATTGTCACAAAAGAACTATATCGATAAAGTACTTAAAAGGTTTGGCATGCAAAATAGTAAACCAATAGACACCCCGCCACTAAAGGAGACAAGTTTTGTCTTGCTCAATGCCCTAAAAGTAATCTTGAAATTCAAGAAATGCATAAGATTCCTTATACATCAACTATTGGGAGTCTAATGTATGCTCAGGTATGTACGCGTCCGGATATTGCGTACATTGTTGGAATGTTAGGCAGATATTCAAGCAACCCTGGTATGGACCATTGGAAAGCAGCCAAGAGGGTTATGAGGTATCTTCAGAGAACAAAAGATTATATGCTCACATACAGGAAATCAGATCATTTGGAGGTCGTAGGGTATACGGATTTTGATTTCTTTGGGTGCCAAGATAGCAGAAAATCTACATCAGGCTATATTTATCTGTTGTTTGGTGGAGCTATATCCTCGAAAAGTGCCAAACAGACACTTGTAGCTTCTTCCACTATGGCGGCAGAGTTTGTAGCATGCTACGAGGCATCTAATCATGGAATATGGCTGCGAAATTTTGTCACTGGGCTGCGTATTTTGGAGAATATAGAAAGACCACTTAAATTATTTTGTGACAATAAATCAGCAGTGTTGTATTCCAACAACAATAGGAGCTCGTCTAAGTCAAAGCACATTGACATAAAGTTCCTAGTTGTGAAAGAAAGAGTGCAAAATGGACAAATATCCATAGAACACATTGGGACAAACTCTATGATAACGGATCCGCTCACAAAAGGTTTACCACCCAAGGTCTTTCATGAGCACACTGCTCATATGGGTGTTACATCATTTAAGGATATTATTGTTTGAGTGGGAGTTTGTTATTTGTTCACTTTATGTTTATGTTTATTTTCAGACATTTATGTATTTGGTTATTTTCTGATCAGAAATAAAGTATTCAGTTAATTCACTCTTTTCTTATTTGGATAAGGACCTCACTTATGTTTAAAGAGGACCATTGGAAATAGGCATGTTCGGTTCACATTTACATGTAATTTCCATGCTACGCATCCATGATTGATCTATGTCATTTGATTATGTTTGTATACGTGACCATTGATGGGTCCAGTCATGATTGATATGGCAAAGACCGCTTTGATCCTATATGGATATAATTGATGGACGAGATTGTTATAGAATACCTATTACATGATAGCAAATTTTTGAGCTCATAAGGTCGTACATTTGTCGGGTAACATATGTTGCCCAAGTGGGAGATTGTTGGATTAAAATTCAATAATAGTGGGCACATATGTATAATGTACGTTGCTATTATAAAGTTTAACACGTAATTAAGTGACCAATTATGTTACACGTGTTATAGGTACTGAATTGTCATGGAATTAAAAGTGTAGATACCATAAGTTAGATTTATAACTCAATGAGGGGCAGAGTTGTAAATATTAATAAACTGTTTTAATTCAGTTTATATAAAGGGTAATGGTCCCCGAGATCTAGGTTAACTTGCATATCTCTTTTCCCCGTCTGAGAGTTGTGTGCTAAGAGGTAATCTATCATCTTGGAAGATCAAACAGTATTTTCTTTAAATAATTTTGGTTTGAGCATACTAACATGAGATAATATTAAGAAGGTTTAAAATTATTTTATTAATAAATTATATGTTTATTTTGGATTTTAATTTGAAAAATATTTCAAATATTTATAAAACAGCTAGTTAGTCTCACAAGATGAGACATTAAATTTTAAATCATGACGTTATGAAATAAATAAATTAAATTGAGAGAGTTGTCTCATAATAGACATCTGTAATATTGATCTAGATTAGTAAATTAATAGATTGAATATTGATAGTTATTAATACGAAAAAAACAAATTATATAAATTATTCTTACACTAATAAAAATAATATTTAATTTAAAATTAATTTTTATATCAAATAATAAAGTTGTTACAACTAAATTTCAAATCCCACGCGTTTGTGGTGCGAATGCGATTAATGCTAATTAAATAAGTAAGTCAACTTGTGGCAGTGGTGGCAGGGGTATCGATTGATACCCTTTTTTTCTTAAAAGAAAAGTATAAATTGTATATAAAAATATTAAAATTAACATTATATTATTTTAAAAGAATATTAAAGCAATTTTAAAATAATTGACACTTCTTAACAGAAATTAAGATTCATAATTTGTTTATGTTCACTTAAAAAGTCTTTTTTTTTATAAATTTTTAAAACTTTAATATTATAATTTAAATTTTATGACTGCCCCTTTAAGATGTAGTGAACTTTTTATTAACAAAAAGTATAAAATTGAGTTTCATAAAAGTAAGAAAATGTATAATAAATACAATACATCATAATGATAAAAGAGAACAATGGGGCCAAGTCTATCAAGAAAACTAATAAAAAAATAAAACATGTAAATCCAACATGTGTGAAGAAGAAGAAGACTGAATATTTTTTTGAACATGTCATTCAACTTTCATAAAAAAGTAACCACTGTCAATTTTTTTTTGTCTATATACAATTCGACACTATATTGGTATAGAAGTAAATATAAAAAATTAATCTTGCAAACTACTTCATTAATGATTTTAATTATCATAAATTATTATAAAGAAGATCTTATCATATTAAAAATACAAAAATCGTGAAATAAACAAACGTACGCAACGTGTGAAAAAAAATGAATCCACAACAAGAATTTATAGTTGCATGTTGTCGTCTTGTGTGTTGAAAATTACTAGTATATATAGGGTGTCTATCTGGGACAGCACTCAGAGCACAACACGACCAAACCAATAGCTCAAGGTATTTCGAAATCTCAAACTAAGGTGATGGCTCATCGACCTAGCAACCCGGGTCCTGCATTTTATACAGACATAACTCTTCAAAACGGTATGTCTGATAATCTTGCCATTTTCGACAAAATCAATTGGTGTGGAACCGGAACCCCGCCGGCGGTTATTCAAGCAGAATTGCAGGAGAAAATTAAGCACGACTCCGATCCTTATACCGGAGACTCGGAAGGCGGGGTTGTGTATACTTTCCAAGATGATATCAGGTGGATTGTAGCATGGAGAAATATGAAAGATGAAGACAACAAGGTGTGCATCAGTTCAATATTATTATGAATCCGACTTGGTTTTTTCTCATTTTATTCGACCGATTTTCACATAAATCAAATCTCTGTCGATTGCAGGTTTATATTAACATTACTAAAGGTGACGCCGAAATTGATTGGCTTGCTGTCCGATCGCTTCTGAATACATCAACTTCCAACCCTGCTCCTGTGTACAAATATGGGCATGTGGCAACGGCTGTGATTGATCCAACCAGCCAAACACCACCTATGAATGCAACACTCAATAAATATGAAGATTAAGAATAAAAGTGTTGATTTGCCTTCGCATTAACAATATTAAAAATTAGGAGGAGGGTTTAATAAAAGACTTATGTTCAATCTCATGTTTGATTCTCGAATAATCTCCTCTTGTATTCATTGTTGTCTTGTTACTTTCTCTTATGTGTGCTTTCTTAATAAAAACATTGTTTAAAAAATTGGAAAATTTGCAATAAACCCTTCAAATATTTTGAAAATGTTAATATTTGTGTATGATTTTAAATTTGGATAAATTCATGTACATCTGCAGACTAATTTGTTCGAACTCAAATTACCTAGGTGAAACACACCACCTTTTACCGGCGGAACTACTCCTTAAGTTCCAAAGTAACATTTTTAGAAATACTTTAAAATTAAAGGGTAAATTACTGATCCACACGTTAGTTATAGCTTTAATAACAAATAAGTCAATTTTCTTCTAAAAATAACAATTTAATAATTCAATGAAGATTTTATGACAAATAGGTCACTTTTTTTAAAAGTAACAATTTAGTCACTCAATTAACAAATAGGTCACTTTATGGCTAAAATTGAAACATGGTCTATTATAATAGCAGTGTTAATCCCCGAAACTTATATATTCTATCAATTTGGTCATAATTCAAAACTAATTCGATAAATTAAACCCTTCATATTTAAAATTTTCGACATTGCTCCCTCCTAACACACCCTTCGACCACTTGACGCACTTCATGCTACTGTCCCTCAGCTCGATAATCGACAAATGTAATAGCTCGATGGACATAACCACTTTACTACTAGACAACTCGAATTGAAAACATCGAGAACTTATCATACATCAACCAAGACATCGAGAACTCATCGTACATCAAAAAGAACATAGACAAACAAGCCAAATCAACCCTACATTAATAAAAAAAAGTTGTTACAACTAAATTCAAAGTACCCTGCATTAGTGGCACGATTGATGCTAGTTAAACAATGAAGTCAACGTATGGCAAGCTAATATTCGAGTTGGAATTAATTTTCATATCATATTATGAATTTTAAAAATATAATTAATTTTTATAGCAATTATTAAAAAGTTGTTACAACTAATTTTTTTTTTTTTAAAAAAACTTCATTAGTGGGGCGATTGATGATAATTAAATAATAAAGTCAATGTGTACAAACTAATATTCGAGGTATTTATAGTCTTGCAAATTGCAATATAATTGAACATAATTAAACGGAAATCAAACATGGACATAATTTCCTGATAAAATAAATTATATATATATATACGGAGTTAATTGCACTATATGTCCCCAAACTATGATTTTTATTTTAAATTAGTCTCTATACTTTTAAACTTTTAAATTCCATCTTAAAATTATGTCTTTCATTTTAAATTGGACACCAAACTTTTGAAATTTCCATTTTCTTCCCCAAATTATAACTCTCATTCTAAACTAGTCCCAAACTTTTGAACATTCCAATTCCTTTCCCCAAAATTCTCAAATTATTAGTATATGGTAATCATATCTCATGTTCATAAAATTGTTATATAAATATTAATTGCCATGTAAATATTGATGTCTATTATGTGATAATATGATGTGTCATAAACGATAATTTGATGATGAAATTGAAATGTTACAAAAGTTTGGGGATAAATATAGAATAAGGGTCATAGTTTGAGGATGTAATTGGAATGTTTAAAAGTTTGGGGTCAATATAAATTAAGGATCATAGTTCGGGGACATATGCTGCAATTAACTTATATATATATTCGTTTATGCTTATATATATAAATTCGTTTATGCTTATTAATAAAAATTATTTAGAATAAAAAATTATAATCAAATGTCGTTGTCTTATTGGCCGCAAACTAATATATATGGGAGTGTCAATCTAGTACAAACAAACCATTAGCTTAAGGTATTTTGATATATCAAATTAAGGTGATGGCTTGTCGTCGTCTACTTAGTAGCCCCAGTCCTGCATATCAAATTAAGGTGATGGCTGGCCGTCGTCTGCTTAGTAGCCTGGGTCCTGCATTTTATACAGACGTGACTCTCGAAAACAAAACCGGAGATTGTCTCGCCATGTCGGAACAAATCAATTGGTATGGAGGTGGAAACCCCCCGCAAGCTATTCTACGGGGATTGCAGGGAAAGATTAAGCACGACTCGCATCCCTTTACTGGATGCTCGCAAGGTGGGATTGTGTATACTTTCCGAGATGATATTAAGTGGGTTGTGGCATGGAGCAATATGAAGAATGAAGACAACAAGGTATGTTGTTCTGCTTTCGTTAAACTATATGGTTGGTCCCTTTTGATTTTGATCATAAGTTTTGAAAAAAGAATATATATTTTAGACACTTAGGTTATTGATTTTATGATATTTTAGTTGTTGAATCGTTAATTCTTGTTTGTAGGATGATGTGGCATGTTAGTCAAAAGTGTTTTATTTTAAATTTAACTCGTAAACTTTAGATAAAAATAAACTCTTTTGACAAATATGTCATGTCATAATATTAACGAGAGTTGACGCCTCGGTGAATAAAATGTTAGATAACGTAAGCCACTGTGACTAAAGTCAAATAATTTGAAAATAAAATGAACCAACCATGTAACTACACCATCAATTTCCAATGGATCTGATTTGTTTTTAATTTCATTTGACCAACTTTCATAAAAATCAAATGCAGGTCCATATTGATATTACCAAAGGGAAGGCCGAAATTAATTGGAGCACTGTCCAATCGCTTCTGAATACATCCACTTCCAACCCTAAACCTGTGTACAAATACGGACACGTGGCAACGGCTGAGATTGATCCAAGCAGCACTACACCACCTTTGCATGCAACACTCAAGAAATATTAAAATAATGTTATTTTGATATTTCAATGATAATAATGATGTTGTTTTAAAATGCATTAACAATAATAATAAATAATGTTGTTTTAAAATGAATTAACAACAATAATAACAATGTTGTTTTAAATTATGTTTTTAGTTTATATTCGTTGTTGTAAACTCTAATTATAATTTTAAATATTTTCTTTTTAATAAAACTAAAAGTTTTTATAAAAAATACATTAACAATATTAAAAATAATGATTCAATAAAACATTGTTATTCTTATCGGATTAGCATGGTTTTTAGCATCTGGTGTGATCTAATGACAATGTTTATTTATTTCTTAGTTTTTTTTTTCATAAAACATACACTTTGCAGATAATAATATTTATTTTTTTAATGAGACCACTCGGAAAGTTTTCTTCAGCGAATTTTCTTAAACGAAACATGTTTCGAGACCGGTATTTGACTTACTCTTATTATCATGAACTAGTATTTGAACCAATTTTTTCAATAAAATTACTTGATTACCCATAAATCATTTTACATCTAGTATTATAAATTACTTCCGGAGGAGAAGAAGCAATTTCCGTAGCTCCCCCAAGAATATTTCCAAAACAATCTCTAATGATAATTGATATGTTTGCTTGCTTCGAATCAGAAATAAAGGCGGAAATCACAGTTAATTCTCACAACTCCAACATCGATTATATGACTAATAAATTTATTGTGGGTTGAATTTTTTTATATCCCATAATGTCAATTTTTATATAAAAATGATAACTTTATATATTTTCATGGAACACTTTCGATCATTATAATTTTGATTTTTTAATAAAATTTATTTTTATAATTTTATCATAGTTTACATTGATATATTTCACATATTATAACACTAAAAAATTTAAATTTTGTTTATATGTATATTTTATTAACTTACATATCATCTTATCAAATGTATTTTTGACATAAATGTTAAACACTTTAAATATTAAACAAAACAATCTAAAACACTTTTTCACTGCGTTTTTCAAAAATCAATGCTAAACTAGCTCTAAAGAATAGTTTTAGTGAAAAATAAAATAATATTTTTTTTAGATGATTTGAGTTCGAGCATGCTAACTAAATTTAAAATTAAAATTAATGTTCATACCATATTATGAATTTAAAAAATAAAATGAATTTTTTATAGCAATCGACAAAAAGTTGTTACAATTAATTAAATAATAAATTAAACTTGTGAGAATATAATTCAAAAAAATAAAATAAATTTTTTATAGCGACGTTTTTTCTTTTTTTATATAAAATATATGTGTGATTTTCTTTTAGAAAATTCGTCGATACGAATTATCTCATAAATCACTTTTGAAATCTTAGTTTAAAGGAATTTCTTTTGAAAAACCGTAATCTTTGAAAAATAATTAAAAACTTGGAGTCGCCATCGGCCATTTGGATAAGGTAGGCCAGACATCACAAAACCAAAGATTCGTTTTGAAAGGGTTTAGGAGTTGGTTACGCGTAGGGAATGATTAACACCCCATCATGCCCGAAAATCGGTACCAAAATATTTGTTGCTTTTAATCGAAGGAAATTATCGAAATTTGAAATGAATTTAATTTGGTGACCTCAATTGAAAATTAACCTTAATTGAACGGGTTTTATCAACTTGGTGGCTTCAAATTAATTGGACATTTAATTAATAAGGTTGACGATACATCGGACCATAGACTAAGCCGAGATCATATAAGTCTAATTGCTGTGTTAGTTTATGGTTTGAATCTCGCACGTCACCTTTATACATGGTGCAAGTAGTTAAATAATGATGTACTGACTTTGTCAAGTTTTAATTCTACCTTGAGTCGGTAAGGATCAATTCAAATATTTGGTCAACATCATTTAAGCTCGGACTGTTACGACACAAATATCGGAATTAATGAATACCTCCCTTTTCATGATTTAAATTAATTAACATGTAAATTAAATGGGCCAAATGATGACAAATAAAATGAATGTCAAGCAAAGACTTGAAAATTAAACACAAAAAGACCCATTAAAAGTCCTAACCTAAAAGGTCCACATTATGGAAATTTAATTAGTGATCTAGTTACTAATTAGGTGCTTCTAGTATTAACCTTAAATTAATTAATCCTAAAATGGCTAGAGAACCCTAATAAATTATGAGTTATCTTGTGATTTGATAATCAATTCAATTAATTTGAAACTAGTATTTCAATAAGCCAAGAATACTATTTAAAATAGTCAAAATAATTAATCATAGCTTTAAATTAAAATATTAGTCTAATTTCCATGTCAATTTTATCTTAAAAGATAATTAAGAGGCGTTCAACCAATTTTAATGAATTTAACATTTACTCCAATAAGCCAAAGACAAATTTAAATTCACTAAATTGATTCGAACATTAAGACTAACTACGGCTCTAAAACTAATTCTAAATTAATCTAATTAATTTAAAACCGTGGCCCTATGAGACGAGCACACGGCTTAAATTAATTAAATTAATTCCAAAACTAATCCATATGCCTTAACTAACACAAACCCCATCTAAACTATACCCAAGGCCCAAAAAATAAGGCCCAAACTAAATCTAAGTAAGCAAACTAAGCCCAAAGCACCAAGAGGCTCAAACTTCTAAACTAAACCCAAATGAAAAACCACATGTATATACTTTTAAGAAAATATACTTTAATTATATATTATATATCATATACAAGAAAATATATTATAAAAAGGATAATATGAAGCCATGATAATAAAGTAAACATACAAGCTAATAATAAATTAAACAACATTCAACAAGTGAAATAACATACATATCACAAGCAAAAATAAAATAAAATAAAACACATAAAAGAGACTAAAATAAAAAACAAAAGTTACCAATAACATCATCCACATTTTCTTTGAACTAAGAAAATAGATTATACATGAATAAAATAAGGAAAGAGAATACCAAAATCCAAATATTTGCTCGATCTACCAAATTTCACATGTTGTTGGGGTTGAGAAGTTCGATTTAAGGATTTAATAATGATAAAAAAAATAATTTCGATTATGAAATATTATAATGGATAAAGAAATTGAATGGTGAGAGAGTTAAGAGCTTGGGTCTTTGGTGGTCTTAAAAACTGAAAAACGACAGTGGGCCGAAGGCAAAAATTTAAAAATAAATAAAAAGAAAAGACAAAACTGCGTGAAAGGGGAAAAACGGTGATTGATTGCAGAAGGTAAAGGAGGCAAAGGCTAACAGCAAAGAAATGGATTTGGTTATGGGATAAGGGCAGTAGCCTAGTAAAAAAATGGTGGTCGTGGGTTGATAGGGTTTAAAAATGGATAGGCTTTTTTTAAAAGAAAATTAGGGCAATAAGTTTTTTTTATCCATACGATGATAAACGATATTTTTTATTTAAAAAAAAAAGAACCAATAAAAGTAAGGTATTGGTTCATTCAATGAGAGCTAAGCCTTAATGAGGAAGGAATAAGGCATTGGTTCATCTAATAAGAACCAAACTTTAGTGAGGAAGTATGTTTGTAGACACTAAATTTTAGATTTAGGGTATAAAGTAAGATTTTTAGGTATTAAAAAAAATAAGTAATGTGGATTTATTTTATTTTGAACATTTAATTTAAATCCGGACAAAATTTAATGTATACAAACATATGGATAGGACATTTTAATGTGCAATTTCGAGAGTTTTATACGTTTTATACAGACGTCTCTATCCATAATAAAGTGAATTTTGCCAAACAAAAAATTAAAAATATATATTACAAATAAAAATATATATAGTTATATGTTGTCGTCTTTATGGGCTGCAGACTAGCATATATAGGAGTGTGAATCTAGTACAACACTAAGAGCAGAACACAACCAAACCAAACCAATAGCTTAAGGTATTTCGAAACATCAAATTAAGGTGACGACCGGTCGTGATCAAATTGAAAGCTCGGGTCCTGAATTTTATACAGACGTGACTCTGGAAAACAATACCGACGTTGGTCTCACCATGTAGGATAAAACCCTTTAATTTTAAGATTTTTACAGAGTAATCATTATTTAAATAAATTGCCTTCAAAACTCATTAATTTTAAGATTTTTACAAATTAATCACTAATTTACTCATTTGCCTTCATAACCCTTCAATTTTAAGATTTTTATAAACTAGTCATTATTTAACTAATTTGCCTTCAAACCCTATTAATTTTAAGATTTTTACAAAGTAGTCATTAATTTACTAATTTGCCTTCATAACCCTTCAATTTTAGTTGGATAAAATCGATTGGTATGGAGATGGAAAGCCCCCACAAGCTATTCTAGCGGGATCGCAGGGTAAGATTAAGCACGACTCCAATCCCTATATTGAAGGCTCCCAAGGTGGGATTGTGTATACTTTCGGAGATGATATTAAGTGGGTTGTGGCATGGAGCAATATGATGGATGAAAAAAACAAGGTATGTTATTCCGTTTTGGTTAAACTATATAGTTCACCTCATTTTGTTTTCGGATCGTTTCAATTTTGATCATCTATTTTGAAAAATATATATTTTAGATACGTACTTTATCGATTTATAATTTTTAGTCATTAGATCGTTAATTCATGTTAGTATGATGATGTAACACGTTAATCAAAATGTTTTATTTTGAATTTGGTAAATTACGTAAATCATCACTGAACTTTACTCTCAAACCTATTTTAGTTACTAAAGTTTCAAAACGTTCAATTAAACGTTTTTGGTCACTTCTCAGTTAATTTTTTGACGATCTCCGTTTATCGGAGGACGAATGAACTTCATCGGCACTAAGGAAACAACATACTAAGAAACACACTTCATCTGATGGCAAAGAACGAGGATCGACGAAGAAAACATAAAATTTTTGGCCGAGAGAAAGTGATTGGTGAAATTCGAGACCGAAGGACCACCATCTATGACCGTTTGAGGTCTAAAAATGACAAAAAATGTTCAATGTCTACTAAACTTTTGTCACACCCCGAAAATCGGTTTTGTCGAGATTAAGTTTCAGTGATCAAATATTTTGTACCGGTTACGTAATTTGCTTGATCTTGTACCTAGTTTGAAGCAATAAAGGTTATTCAGGCTAACTGTATTAATTTACTATTATTATTAAAAAAAAGTGACGTGAGTGGGGACCCACGACAATTCCTTCAAATTGAAGGGAATTGCCATGAATTCCCCACGTTGGGGAAACATGGCACAAGGTGGCATCAAATGTCCACCACGTGGCTAAGCAAATGGGCTTTATGCCCCTTAAAATTGCCACGGTTCCAACATATGTGGAACTTGGGGAATCAATTTGGGGGCCGGGCGAATTGGGTATAAAAGTGGGATGCGCAATATACACAGAGAAAAAATAAGGAAAAAAAGAATGATTCAGTGGTAAGGTGGTAAGCTCGAGTTTTTCGGTTCGACAATTTAAATCTTCACTATCGATTGGGGGTTAATAAAGAACAACCGTCATCTCTTTCGAAAGCCAAAGATAAAGGCGCTGCTATCCGAGAGTCTTAAAAGCATCGGGTTGTCGAGGTGAGTATAGTTGTGTCAAAAGATAGGCTCGGTGCCATCCCGTTGCATTATTTTGTGATTATGTTTGTATTTGTTTAAGGGCTCACGTAGAGCAGTTATGTCGAATTCGATTGACAAATCCGGTAAGTGCCTTGCATTACTTTGATATGTGTAAATATGACTATGATATGCTACACGTATGTGATATATGAAATTAATATGAAACATGACATGATATGGAGCTAAGGCTCATTTTGATATTTGATATGATATAACTTGAAAAAAATACATAGACTATGTGAATTTGTGTAATTATGAACATTGGATACAATTGGCATGCCATATAATTATTGAGCTCGGTTAAGTAAGGGAGGACTACGGTCCAGGGCTACGGCTCAAGGGCTACGGCCCACTCTCCGTTATATGTGTTGGTGTACAGGAGAATCTGTGTATCCATTGGTACCTAATGTGATATGTGCCTATGAATTATGCTATGACCATACGATTATGATATGACTATGTGACATGTAATATGTGAATATGAAAGCATGAGAATAAGTGAAATAAGCATGAATTGTGTATAGTGTGATATAACTACTTGTATATTTGATTTTATGCATTTCATAATATTGATCATCCATTGTAATTGTTATAACTACCTCATTAGACTATGTAAGCCTAACATGTATGTCTCAAGCATTTTCAGGACCTTGATCAATTCCGAGCCTTAATCGTGTTGTACGGTTGCAAGTCATGTCTCTGCCATATATGTATGTTATTTTTTGCTATAAACTCTTAGTAAAGTCGCATATGGTCCAACTTGTTTTGTATAAGTCTTTTTATGATTGTATGATGACTTGGTAATATGGTTTTGTTGTATGCTTAGATTTGGATAGGTTAAAATGGTTAAAAAGTGCCTAAAATGAGCCTAAGGTGAAAACTTGGTAAATGAATTCCGAACGCCCTAAAATTTGACATACCAATAGGAACATGGTTTATAACTGTACTGGTGAAATTTGGTAAATTCAGTTAAGTCACAAAACTGATTGGTTTAATTGGCGTAATAGTTCGATAGGTTCTAATAATGAAACCCTTAGATCAATAATTGAGGAGTTTAATTTCAATGGTAATATTAAATCGGATTAAAATCAATAACTAATAAAAATTTACAAATTAGTCTCTAAGGTTGAGAAAAGTTTAAAATTGACCCCAACTCTGATTAAGTTTAGTAACAACCAAAGTGGGTAAGTCTTAAGGATAATCAATATGATACTTAGATTAGGTTTTGAACTCTGAAACTTTTTCCGAACCTTCGATTAGTCTTCCGATAACACTAACTGACCCGGATCTCTACCAGACCGGGAAGGGGGTGTTACAGCTTTAGTGACAAAAACGTTCAATGTCTAAACTTCAGTTAGTAAATTGAGCGTTTTGAAACTTCAGTGACCAAAATAAGTTTAAGAGTAACGTTCAGTGATGATTTACGTAATTTACCATTTTAAATTTAACTCGTGCACTTTAGATAAAATATTAATGACTAAAATTAAATGATTTGAAAACAAAATAGACCAACAACCAGTGGCGGATGTACGTGGAAGGGTGGGTGATTAAAATATTAGATAAGGCCAACGACTTAAACTTAATTTTTTCAAAATCAATGACTAAAATTAAATGATTTGAAAATAAAATAGACCAACAACCAGTGGCAGATGTACGTGGAAGGGTGGGTGGGCACTGAACTTTTTAAAGTTCACACATTTGATTTTGATTTTTTAAATTTTTATGAATTAGTCCTTAGATTTTTATAACTTGTGTCCACCCTGAACTTTTGAGATTTTTATGACTTGTGTTCACCTTCAAAAATATTTTAATTTATGTTCACTTTCAAAAATATTTTTGGATCCGTTACTGTCGACAACCATGTAATTACACGATTTTTTTATTTTTGAGGTTTTTCCAACAATATTGTGGTGGGTTTTTTTAATTCCAAAAATATAGTTGCTATCAAAATATTTTCCACAATATTGCAAATTACTGTTCAAATCAGCAAACAACGGAATTCAATCCGCTTTTGAACAGTATCTTACCCAAAAATAATAAGCTCCAATAAGTTGCAGAATATAAGCTCGACTGGTATTATAAATCGCAACAACCGAGCTATATTCACCGAGTTTAAATTCACTTTCCAACCAACTCAATTTCACACGAGATCCTTTCAAATTTGATTTATCTGGCACCTTCCCAAGATAAAATGAGCAAAGTGTTTCATGTATAGCTTTCGTCGTGTCGATCAACGGGTCCCCGGTCAATGGTTCCCCGATCAATGGTGCCCCGTTTACTGGGAGCCGGATAAGTATAACCACGTCTTTAAGTGTGATTGTGCATTCCCCATACGACATATGGAACGTATGGGTTTCCGGCCTCCAACGCTCAATCAGAGCAGCTATCAACCTGGGTACTAACTTGTACCCCGAATGAAGGTCGCATAATAAAATCTGGAAGCTTGCAACCATTCATTGATTCGACCGTCCGGAGGATTTTTGGCCATGGTCAGATGATACTTAAATGTATCCTCAAAATCCTGTAATTAACACATTAATAAATAAACCAAATATTATTAACATAACTGAATTTCTAATAAAAAAATTATTAACAAATTTGTATCATCTCAGGAACCGGCAGACTACTAATATGTTGAGCCTGTAATCGCAATAAAGGAGCTTGCTCAACCATCCTACATGACAAGTAAGAATATATTACAACTCGGGACTAAATCTACTACATTAATAAAAATAATAATTTACTAATAAACATAATCGACTAAAGTTTACAAACAAAATTTATAATATCTTTAGTTTAGTTTTTTAATTTGTTAAAATTCTACGAAATTAAAAAAAAAAACCCTTAACAAAACTAGTCACAAATTTACTAATTTGTTTTCAAAACCCTTCAATTTTAAGATTTTTACAAACTACTCACTATTTAACTAATTTGCCTTCAAAACCCATCAATTTTAAATTTGTACAAACTAGTCACAAATTTACTAATTTGCCTTCAAAACCCTTCAATTTTAAGATTTTTACAAACTAGTCACTAATTAACTAATTTACTTTCAAAACCCATCAATTTTAAGATTTGTACAATTTAGTCACTAATTTACTAATTTGCCTTCATAACCCTTCAATTTTAAGATTTTTACAAACTAGTCACTAATTAACTAATTTGCCTTCAAAACCCATCAATTTTGCCGTTTTTTCCAAACTAGTCACTAATTTACCTTCATAACCCTTCAATTTTAAGATTTTTACAAACTAGTCAAATCCATATTTTTTACTACATGCAATTTAAAAAAACCTTAACAAAACTAGTCACTAATTTACTAATTTGCCTTCAAAACCCTTCAATTTTAAGATTTTTACAAACTAGCCACTATTTAAATAATTTGCCGTCAAAAACCATCAATTTTAGATTTTTACAAAACAGTCACTAAATTACTAATTTGCCTTCATAACCCTTCAATTTTAAGATTTTTATAAACTAGTCACTATTTAACTAATTTGCCTTCAAACCCCATCAATTTTAAGATTTTTACAAAGTAGTCACTAATTTACTAATTTGCCTTCATAACCCTTCAATTTTAAGATTTTTACAATACCAAAGTTGGTCTCACCATGTCGGATAAAATCGATTGGCATGGAGATGGAAAGCCCCCACAAGCTATTCTAGCGGGATCTCAGGGTAAGATTAAGCACGACTCCAATCCCTATATTGAAGGCTCCCAAGGTGGGATTGTGTATACTTTCGGAGATGATATTAAGTGGGTTGTGGCATGGGGCAATATGATGGATGAAAAAAACAAGGTATGTTATTCCGTTTTGGTTAAACTATATAGTTCACCTCTTTTTGTTTTCTGATCGTTTCATTTTGATCATTTGTTTTGAAAAATATATATTTTAGATACATACTTTATCGATTTATAATTTTTAGTCGTTAAATTGTTAATTCATGTTAGTATGATGATGTGTCACGTTAATCAAAATGTTTTATTTTGAATTTGGTAAATTACGTAAATCATCACTGAACTTTACTCTCAAACCTATTTTAGTTACTAAAGTTTCAAAACGTTCAATTTAAACGTTTTTGGTCACTCCTCGATTAATTTTTTGACGACCTCCGTTTATCGGAGGATGAATGAACTTCTCAAAGATTTGAATGTTGAAAAACTTCATCGGCACTAAAGAAACAACATACTAAGAAACGCACTTCATCTGATGGCAGAGAACGGGGATCGATGAAGAAAACATAAAAATTTTGGTTGAGAGAAAGTGATTGGTGAAATTTGAGACCGGAGGACCACCATCTATGGCCGTTTGAGGTTTAAAAGTGACCAAAAATGTTCAATGTCTACTAAACTTTAGTGACAAAAACGTTCAATGTCTAAACTTCCGTGAGTAAATTGAGCATTTTAAAACTTCAGTGACCAAAATAAGTTTAAGAGTAACGTTCAGTGATGATTTACGTAATTTACCATTATAAATTGAACTCGTGCACTTTAGATAAAATATTAATTCAACCACTGAAGCTAAAAATAACCACTCCTAACTAACATGTCATGTCATCATACTAATAGGAGTTCACAACTCGGTGATTAAAATATTAGATAAGGCCAACGACTTAAACTTAATTTTTTCAAAATCAATGACTAAAATTAAATGATTTGAAAATAAAATAGACTAACAACCAGCGGCGGATGTACGAGGAAGGGTGAGTGGGCACTGAACTTTTTAAAGTTCACACATTTAACTTTGATTTTTTAAATTTTTATGAATTAGTATGACTTGTGTCCACCTTGAACTTTTGAGATTTTTATGACTTGTGTTCACCTTCAAAAATATTTTAATTTATGTTTACCTTCAAAAAATTTTTTGGATACGTTACTGTCGAAAACCTTGTAATTACAAGAATTTTTTTATTTTTACCATTTGCAGGTCTATATCAATATTACTAGGGGGGGGGAAATTGATTGGCCCACTATCCAATCGCTTCTAAATACATCCACTTCCAAACCTGCTACTGTGTATACATGTCGGCATGAGGCAACGGCCGAGATTGATCCAACCAGCGCTACACCACCTTTGAATGCAACACTCAAGAAATATAAGGAATAGGCTGATTTGGCATTTCAAAAATAATAACAATGTTGCTTTGCATGCATTAGCAATATTAAAAACGAAAATTTAAATATCGCTCTATTATCTAAAAAACGATTGGATAAAAAGTCTGTGTTCAAGTTTTTAGTTAATATTAATCTTGTACTTAAATCTCGAATAATCAATCTCTTCTTTTGTATTTATTGTTGTCATGTTACTTTCTTTTAAGTGTGTTTTCTTGGTAAATAGTTGGCTTTCCTATTGTTACTTATAACTTTTGTACCTCGACTACCCTACAATGAGACTAGTTTCGAGATATATTATTTGTATTCTTAAAAGTGCTTATTATTCATGTTTTCAAACAAATACCTCAAAACCCTAAAAATGATAATGTTTTGTTTAATTTCATCAATTTTTGTGGAAAACCAATCCAAGGGAGAGAAAAAATTAGTGAAATATGAACGATTTGAGATCGACCTTGTTGTAAATGATTATCAGTGACGGGCGGCGATTGGCCAGCAACAACAGTGGCCAGAATGTTTAGTGACAAAAATAAAAGCGTTTTAAAGTTTTATGGCAAAATCGATACACTCATAAAGTTCAGTGCCTAAAACAAAGTCATTTTCGGCATCAATAGCCACATCGAAACTACTGCGTTTTGGCCACGTAATCACATCGTTACGGAGTTAACAAATCAGTGGTATAATTGAAGCCAAAATTAAAGTTAAGTGCTATAATTGAATAAATTAAAAGTTTAATGATAAAAATAATACATCGCTTAATATTCAATAGTATAGAATATAGTTTACTTTAAAAATATTAAAGAAAATTAAAATTAATTTTTATATCAATTAATAAAAAGTTGTTACAACTAAATTTCAAATCCCATGTGTTAGTGGTGCGATAAATGCTAATTAAATAATAAAGTCAACTTGTGGCAAGGGAATATTCGAGGTATTTACAGTCTTGCAATATAATTGAGAATAATCAAATGAAAAACAAACATGTGGATCGCACGTCTTAGCTTGTAATTTATAGAGGCCAGCACATGGACTTAATTTCCAGATAAAAGAAAATTATATATATGCTGTCTTTTAGGCTTATTAATATAAAATCCAGGCTGTTTATGAATTATACATTTAAAAAAAACATTAAAAAATTAAAAATAAACCGACAGTCAATTTGTCTAGTCGGATGAAATTTTTATGTCCCTTAAGCAAAGTTAAAGGTTCAACTTCTGTTGTTGTGAATGAAAAAAACTGGATTGTGAGTCATTCACATCACGGACAGAGTTAGGATTTAGAGTTGGAAGGTAAACTATAAATGTTTGAAAGTAGGGGCAAATCTATAAATAAGCCAATTTTTTAAAAAATTTAAATAGGGGGACAATTGCCCCTCCCCACCCTTACATAGTTCCGTCACTGATTCACATAGTAAATCTTTATAAAACTCGATCCGAATTAATCGACTAATAAATCGAATACCGATGATTATGCTAAAAAAATAAAATTCATATATCGTCGTTGTCTCATGGGAAAGTATATATAGGGGTGTCTATACTCAGAGCAGAACACAACCAAAGCAATAGTTTAGAATATTTGGAAATATCAATTTAGGTGATGTCTTTTGATACGTATAGTGCAATAGGTCCTGCGTTTTATACAGACGTGACTCTTGAGAATAATACCGATGTTAGTCTCTCCAAGTGTGGACAGATCGATTGGTACGGCGGTGGAAACCCGCCGGAAGTGATTCTAGTGGGACAGCAAGGAAAAATCAAGCACGACTCGAATCCCTATATTGGATGCTCGCAGGGTGGGATTGTGTATACTTTCCAAGATGATATGAAGTGGGTTGTGGCATGGAGCAATATGATGGATGAAACAAACAAGGTATGTTATTCTGTTTCTGGGTAAACTATATGGTTGGTCTTTCTTTTGAACAATTTAATTTTGATTATTGGTTTTTTTAAAAAGTTATATTTTGGTCATTTACGTTATCGATTTATAATATTTTACTTTCTGAACCACTAACTCCTGTCACCTGATGATATAACCCATTAGTCAAAAAGTTTATTTTTAATTTAATTTCTAAACTTTAGATAATATGTCAAATTTACCCTTTAATTTTAGCTAAATCTCTTTTTATCGGTCCCCGTTCACCACTACTAACCGTTGTCGACAACGATCATTGGATCCCAAAATTTTCAGTCCATCTATTCTTGACCTATAAAATTCACCCCATATAATTTTTTATAAAATCAAATTTAAATTAGTTTATTAATAAATTAGATATAGATAGTTATACTAAAAAAAATTCTTTTTCCCGCAAAACTCACTTCTCGACGTTAACACAAAATTCTTTGTGTTATTCAAATCTGAATCAGATTAAACAAACATCATGAATTTCTCAAAAAAAAAAAATAATCCCCGTCTAAGCTGGCCAAAATTATCTAATGTCGGCATGGAGCTTTGCAGCAGAAATCATAGAGATCTTCGAAAAACTGTGCATCGTCGATCTGATCACATCAAGCTGTCGCCAAAAAAACAGAGTAATTCATATGATTTTAAACAAAGATAGTTCGGTAAATTTTTTTGTAAAACCAACATTGAATTCACGTTCAGAATGTCAAAAATAAGTGAATTAAAAATTTTAAGTCTAACGGTTGACAGTAGCCAAAGACAATGATAAGACGTAGTCGACGATGACCGGTAACGAGAGATTTAATTAAAATTTATGAGTCAAATTTATATTTTATCTAAAATTTATGAGTCGCGTTAATATTTTTGTCTAAATTTTATAAGTTAATTTAATATTTTAACTAAATAGAATTAATGACTTAATAATTAAAATATTATAGATTATATTATCATAACGTAATTTTTTTTCAAAAACACGAGACTAAAACTAGGGACGGAATTGTGTTGCTCTTGGGAGGGGTGCCCCCTCCGCATTGGAATTTCCCATTTACTTTTGTTCTAGTATACTTTTTTTTTGAAATTTTGAATCAATTTTAAATTTGACCTATACTTTTTAAAATTAAATCTGCTTGAATTGCAGGTCTATATTAATATTATTAAAGGTGATACCGAAATTCATTGGCCCATTATCCAATCGCTTCTAAATACATCCACTTCCAACCCTGCTCCGGTGTATAAATATGGGCATGTGGCAATGGTTGAGATTGATCCAACCAGCAATATACCACCTATGAATGCAACACTCCGGAAATATTCATCTTAAAAGACTATAGCTCGAGTATTTTTGTGTACAAGATATGTGTATGTTATCAAATGGTTAAAAAATGTATTAACAGACACTATCATATAATCACATTAATATATTTAAAATAATAATAATTGTTATGTTGTTTTGAATGCATTAGCAATATTAAAAATAAGGGTAAACAACATCATTAGTCACTAAACTATCCCCACTTTTCTGCTTTAGTCACTATTATTATTTTTGGTAAAATAGTCACTAGTGTTACGTTTTTCCTCTATTTTGATCACCCGACGTTATAAAACTAATGGAAAAACTAATTGTTTGGTGACCAAAACATGAAAGAAGTAATAGATTGGTGGCCAAAATAGGGGGAAAAGTAACATTAGTGACTATAATAGGAAAAAGAACGTAACATTAGTGACGGTTTTGTAAAAAATAATAGTTCAATGACCAAAACAGAAAAAAATAGTTTAGTGACCAATAGTGTTGTTTGCCCTAAAAATAAAGACGATGTTAAAAAATTTATTGGTTATATTTATCTCATATTAGATTCACGAATATTTCATTCACCTGTATTTATTGTTGTTTTGTTACTTCCTCTTAAGTAGGGATAACGAAAAAATTCGAAATTCGAAACCGATGGATTCCAACCTAATTTTATAAGATTATATTTTTAAAAAATTAGAGTTCGAGTTAAATTTTATAAATAAAAAAATTAAATTCGAAGTCAGATTTGATGTATACATGCACCGACTCATACAACTACATTTACGCCCCTATTATATATATATATATATATGGTGTTTTCTCTCTTTCTTTGTATCTAGTGTGTTTTCATGTTGATATCTAGTCATTTTTATCTCTTTGATAACGCACACATAATTAGTAGATAAATTGTTCGAACGCATGTTTCCTAAAAATAACAACATTCATTGTTTTACTGTAATTACTCGGAAGGTTCTCTTAAGCATGCTTTCTTTATAAAACATTGTTTCAAAACCATATTAAAAATTTGAAAATTTTACAATAAATCTTAAAAAAAACACTAAAAAATTTACTAATATTTTTAATTAAACTATCAAAATTTGATCAACAAATGAATTATTGGAGAAATTATTAGATGGACCTGACTTATTATATCATATGTGATCTCAGCTAATAAGGTCAACCATGTCATTTTAATTTCTAAATAACTATCTACTTTTTATTAACATATAAGAAATGAGAGAAAATTCACCTTAAGAAAAAAATAACATTAATAAACTTTAATAGTTGACTACATATAGCATGATGAGTCGAATTTATCTAATGATTTTTTGAACTACATAATGGTTTTAAATAATATTCGCTAATTTGTTTGACTGGGTGGGGCTTGTCTAAAATAATATTCGCTAACTTGTTTAGGGATAATTTGTGGTTGGGGTCGAGCTAATTTTTTACAAGATTATGGTCATTCAGTTGATAAATTAAATCCATTTTTTCTTTCAGAGTTATTCAAAGAAAAGTTTTGATTTTTTTAATTTATTAACAGTTTTAGTTATTTTGTTTTTTGTTATATTTTGGCATGTTTTATGGCATGTTAACGATCGGAGAATATACAACACGACGCATATTCTATTTAAGAATTATTGACGGTATGACTTTCATGGATTTTAGTTTAAAGAAGCATTTGCATAACATGTGCCAGATTATCAAAATCTTCTAGTTAACAAATACGTTTTATATTTTTTGGGATCTAAAGTTAACTATGTGATATACGCTCTTTACAATGAACATTTTAAAATTTAGTTATGGTGCTGAATTTTATGAACAATGATGAAAAATTTAAAAAAAGAGTTGATGTTTGCTTTTCTGATTTTCATGTCCTTTCTAGTATTCAGATTTTGAATCTTTTGTTTTCTAGAATTTCTAGTTTTCATATTCTATTTAAGCTCTACTCGCTCGCCTACTAACTTTTGCACTCGCCTCTAAATCTTACTATTTTTACTTCCTTAAGTTGGAGATATATATATATATATATACACATTAATGGTCAATTCAAGTAAACATATGTTTAATAATAATTAATGTTCAAAATAATCATATCTTTATTAATAACGTTAGTCCAAGTGGTAAACAACTTGATACCACTTAAGTAAATTTTGAGTTTAAAATTTGTGTATGTAAAAAATTCATATTGAAAAACTCACTTGATTCAATATTTACTTGTTTAACACTAAAACATTACAAAGGTTCATATTGATTTTGCAGATATGGAAACAATGAAAAATAAATAGTACAAATGTGTAGACATGGGCAAGGTAAAAAAAAAAAAAGTTTAGAATGCAGTGTCATAATTCAAAAAATTAATATATAATACTTATTTAAAGTGATGTTAATATTGAGGTTCATTAGCTCGAATGATAAAAAATACTTATGTTATTTTATTTTACATAGATTTCAATCTTGTCATTTACTTTAAAAATATAATATATTTTTATTTAATTAAAAATAATGTCAATGTTTTTTTTAAAAGTAATATTTTTATTTATACTTGACAGGAAAAGAATGGTCGTCTTCATGAAAAATGGCTAAAGCAAACTGTTGATAATTTTATGATTATTAGACAGGATATTAGAATGAGGCTTCCAAGCAATCCTAAGTTCATTGCCTCAATCTCTTTTTTGTTTATGGAATGGGGATTATAACTTGTATAGATTGAGGTCTTTTGCATAGGGTTGGTTATTTTGGGTGGTGTTTTCTATTTGATTCGTTTGGAGCTACTTTAGATGAATAAAATATTACTTATTTAAAAAATATATTTTTATTTAGTTTTAATATAATAATAAAGTTACTTTTTAGTTTGAAAATTAAAAAAACAATATAGAATAATAAAATATTATTTTATCAACAAATTTGTGCACAGATGGAGATGAAAAACAGGCGAGTATATAATTTTGGTACTCTCATGGGGTGGTCTATTCGAAGGTAACCCAATCCTCTGGCCGCAGTCCTTATAAAGCCCTGAAACTCGTCCCCCACTCCCTTCAAACCTTTTGGGAAATTGCCTAACAAAACATAAAACAAATTCGGAATCAGAGAAAGAAAATCAACAGATAAATCCCCCACCAAGGCACCGACTGTTTGTTTCTCGGGAATCCGATACGATTTTTTTCTTAAAAGACATCGTCTTTGGCTTTGGATTGGAGCCATGGACTCGCACGTTTCCGGCAACCGGAATGAGTCATGGACGGACGAGAAGCACGTGAATTTCTTGAACTCCATGGAGGCATGGTTCGTCTGTACAATGCTCGAGAACAACGACCGGTACAACCTCCGTCTCGACCGTCAACTTCCGGACAGCTCCGAGTCGACCCTCGATTGCAGACACCACAGTGTTCCGACAACAAAAAAGCATTCCTCTTCAGGTAATGTTATTTAGCACTGTTTAAACAATTTTCACCCTCTAGATTTTCAGCCCTTTTTTTGTTGTCTCTTCTATGGTGCATTTTTAGCAATACACAAGTCTTCTTCTTTAACGTGACACCTAATGGAATGATAAAAGATTTTCTTTTATCTAATTTTCTGTTAATGTTGATCTTAAGTTAGATCCATAATAATAAGTTACGGTTGCGTTGTCGTTTACGGATGCAGTTGTGATGTCATCATTGAAGATGTTGCGGACACGATGTTGCAGACTATACAATGTAATTTTTTTCCTTAAAAATCACAATACCGATCCTAATGACCTTAAAAACGTTATGATATAAATATTATACTTATGGTCCCAATTTAATACTTTGATCAGATCCCGATCTCTTACATTCTTAAAAAAGAGAAGCTTTTCCCTTAATCTTCACTTAATTTTTTGAACTTGTTTCTTTTTAATGATTTAGCTATGTTTTGTTTCTTTTATGTTAATTTTTTTATATTCGAAATTTAGCTAGATCCTCTAAGCAATGTTAAAGGTTCAAATTCTGACATTCTAAATGAAGAAAATAAGATTGACAACGGTCGCTCTCATATTAAATTTTTACAAAATTTGATATGAATTAGTTAATCAATCAGTCGATAATTAAAAAAATATGTTTTTTTTATTTTTGGTTTGCAAGCACTATTGAAAAAGAATATATAAAATGTGGAATATGCCTGGAGATATTTGTAGCCGGTGGGTCACTTTTCTGTTTCTTTTAAACTCTGTTTTCAATAAGTTGTAATCATTCTTTGTCTCGGTCCATTTTTACAGCAGATTCTATAGGCACAACAAGAAGCAAAATGAAGGTTAAGACTGATAAAAGATCAAAGCGACCACCACCACCGAGGACGCCGCCACAATCTCAGCCGCGTGATTCATCAAAAGATCAGGTTGGTGCTACATATCATGGACCCAGTAAACTGGCAAGTTTCGATCTTTGCAAACACATTGTCTTAACTGTGTTAGCAAATGAACTTATGTTGTTTTTTTCGCAGGTGGTCCCTCAGATCCAAAACAGGACAGAAGATAAAGATTAGGAAAAGATCTTTCCTTACAAACTAATACTACAAGAGATGGGATAAAGAAACCTTTATCATTTGGTCCTTGAACTCGATAATTTTTTCTCATTTCGGTCCTTGCGATGGTGCGACTTGTTTTTAGTGTGCCGCTTGACATAATATCAAAGTGTACCAGATGTCGCAAAAAATTTAAGGACTAAATTGAAAAATATTATCGGGTTCAGGAGCTAAAATGTAACTTACCCATTAAGAGATTAACTCTTTCTTTGTTTTAGGATTTTTTTATATTAACTTTCTTCTTCATTGTATGCTTTCCTCTTTGCTTTTGGTGTAGTGGGTTTGTTAGTGGAGAAAGATGAATTTGTGAGTGTATGTAATGTATCCTTTGAACTTAAATAATTATAGTTTAGTTTTTTTGCAAGTATTAATTGTTTTATGATTTAATGTTAAAATAAGTATTCAAATTATTAAGTTTTTTTTTTAGTTTTTAAACTATTTTTTACACCTTTAAGTGCTTAAATTATCACGTATTTATTTTCAGTTGTCTAAATTATTTTTTTCTTTTTATGTGCTTAAATTATATTTTTTTACTTTTTTAAGGTCAATTTAAGACACTTACTTTAATCAAAAAATGATAATTTAAATATTTATTTTGACGAAAAATAATAACTTAAACACTTAAAAAGGCAAAAATATTTAAACACTTTTAAAATAAAAAAAATAATTTTAGCACCTAAAAAAGACAAAAATAATTTAAACACTTAAATAAAAAATAATTTGAAAACATATTCTAGTATTAAGCTTTATTTTATTTATATAAACTTTTTAAGAAATATCATAATTATATTACTTTTTATTATTTTTAAAAATTGTCTATGTCATCATTAATTGTATGACCTAGTAGTAACTAGAACAACAATTGTTATCAAAATCAATCATCACAGTTCACAATATAATAATGGTTAACTTCTAGAAAAATACTTTGATACATAAGCATAATTTTTTTAATTTTAAGGTTTAAAAATTTAAGTTGTAGCTTAAACTTTTGAGGTTTAGGTTGTAGGGCGTAGATTTAAAGTTTATGGTTAAAATTTAGAGTTTAGGGTTTAAAGTCTTAGGGTATTAGGGTTAGGGATTTAGGTTCTAAATTTTATAAATATGAAGGGTTGTGTAAATTTTTTATACAACTTGTGTATCAAAATATAACTCTAATATTTAATGTACTGATAATAATTTTTTACACAATCATACATATTTAAGTTTAACGGTATAAAATTTATTTAACCTTAAACTACAAACTCTTAAAACTTAATTTTTTAAAACTTTAATAGTTAACTTTAAACTAAAAACTTTAAAATTTAAATCCCTATGCACTAAAATAAACCTAATGATATTTCTCGTATAATAGTCCATAATAATAATTTAGGATCATTTTATTCATGCATTTCGGCTATATCTCTAACTTGATTGATGTAAGATATTTTTATGATACCTTGATATTTTGGCTCTGGAAACGTACAGCTACTGCTATCTTTGATAATATTTTTATATTAATATACAGATAATTAATATTAGTTTTTATTATTTTCACGACGTGAATAAAAATTAATTTTTAGTTTTTTTTCTGATTTTTAAAAAATTTTCTAACTATATTTAGCTAATTCGTAATACGATAAAAAAAAATGATATAAACCAATGTTATTATTATATCAGAATAGTATGAGAAAAAGGTGACGGGAATGAATAAAGGAGACGTGGACATGGACAGAGAAAAGAGAGATTTGAATATTGATGCATGGGGCAAGCCTTATCCAGATAATAGATAAGAGTTGGTTTCTTAATCTTTTTCACACAACAATATCTTATCTATTTTACGAACGATTATTATCTGGCAATTAATTTTTTTTTAGAATTCACACAACAATATCTTACTTATTTTACGAATGATTATTATCTCATACGTTGGCGGTTAATTTTTTTTATTTTTATAAGCGTATCAATTTTAAAGTTTAATATTTTAGTTTAGAGTTTAAGTTGTTGGTGTAGGGTTTAGAATTTAAAGTTCATAATTAGAAGTTAAGGTTTATGGATAGAATTTAAAATTTAGGATTTATGGTAATATGGTTAAGGATTTAGGTTTTAACCTATAAACTTTAAACCCAAAATTCTATCAACATCTCCTAAATTCAAAACTACTACACTTAAATTCCTAAACACATGGGCGAAGCCGTGTATAAGAGAGATGTCTGTTGACACCTAAAATTTTTAGAAATTTGTATTTTTTATATAATTTATAATATAAAAATTAAAAATACATATAATTGATACCCTTTATATTGACCCATCTTAAATTTCGGTTAAAAAACACACCATTTAAATAAATTTCTGACGCTCGTGCCTAAACTTAAACGGATTCTCTAAACCCTACTAAATGATTGTGTAAATAAAGTGGAATGATTACCCTTTTATGAATCTAAAAAATATTATCTACTGAATTAATATTAATAAAGGTAAAAGACCAGCATACCCCAACTAACAGTTATGACAGGAAACTGTAAACATCACTCGGAGCTCCACGACAGTGATTTTAGTATGAGATATAAATGTACCCAGAATTTTATGTTATGAGTAAATTTATAAAATTTTAGAAGAAATAACTTATAAATTTTAAGAGTAGAAATAGATTTTTAATAAAAAATACATATATATATATTTTTAAAAATTTTAAATTTTTAAGACGAGAATAACAGCCCTCTCCAGCCCCTCTAATTACATCCATGTTTTGACATGTTACCAGCTACGCTTGCTGTCATTGTTTTCTTGATTTTGAATATTTGGTTTGATAATGATTTATTCTTGTCCTGGATTTTTTTTCAAGCCGAAAAAACATAAAGTGAGGGAAGACATTGATTTTCTCTTAAAAGTCGATAAAATTTTAATTTAATAGACATTATTGGTATTTCGATATTCATAAGGCCGTTATTCGAACAAAGTGAATGACAAATTTAATTGTCTTTTTCTATTACAGTGAAGAAAGCTACAGAGCATCCGTGGAATGAGGAGAGTGCCTGCACCATGGTCTGATTAATATGCAAAGCACAACAACTGAACAAAGCACATGGGAACAGGGTGGAGATAGTCCTTTTCGCACTGTGCACCGAATTATAACATAATAATCTATACAAATAATACTTTCATGCTATTTTGCAATGGTGTACATGTCATGTTAATTCACGTTATATGTCACTAAATTTTATTGACAAAGGATCAATTTATTATTTTTCTAAGTCAAACAATCATTTTATGATTATTTTTTTTACAATCGAATGACTCAACAAAAAACGTTCGGATATGAGATGTTTGATAGGTTGCCACATATATATATATGGGTAATTATACCATGTACTGACAGTTGAAATATTTTGTTTCCACAAACGTCCTGATTTTTTGGGTTAGATATTTAGTTTAGGGTTTATAATTTAGGAGTTTAGGTTGATGTGCTTAGAATTTAGGGACTATAGTTTGAATTTAGAGTTTAGGGTTAGAATTTAGGGGTTATATGTAAAAACCTAAATTCCTACCATATCACCCTAAAACCTAAACTCTAACCTCTAAACCCTACACCCTAACACTAAATCCTAAATTTTAATCGCGCTCTAAACTCTAAACCAATAAACTATAAACCCTAAATTATATCTCTAACCCTTGAAATTAGAGCGCTTATGGAAACAAAATGTTTCCACCTCCGGTGCATCATATATTTCCCCATATAGGATTCCATAGTTCTACATCATGGAGTTAATTGCATCACATGTTTCTAAGCTATGACTTTCATTCTAAATTGGTCTCTAAAGTTTTAAATGTTTCAATTTCATCCCTAAACTATGACCCTTATTCTATAATGATCCCTAACTTTTGAATGTTTTAATTTCATCCCCAAACTATGACCCTCATTTTATATTAGTCCTCAAACTTTTGAACGTTTCGATTTCATTATCAAATTATTATTTATGTCTAATCATATTATTACATAATACACCAATATTTACATTACTCTTAATAATTTTTATAACGATTTGATTAACATGCAATTTAGATTAGAATAAAAGTTATAGTTTAGGATGTAATTAAAATATTCAAAAGTTTATAGATCAATTTAGAATAAATATCATAGTTTGAAGATAAAATTAAATTGTTTAAAAGTTTGAGGATCAATGATTATTCCACTGGATTGGCCTGTAAATCCAACAAAAGAGAAAAATCTCAAGATCTTTCTCTACACGTTCGGGAACATAAAAATCCCTCAAGTTCTTTCAACAAAGATTTCTCATAGTTAGGTATTTTGGCAAAAAGTCGGGCGCAGTTGGAAATCCCTAGTTTTTTTTCCCAATTTCTCCCCGTCTTTCTCCTGCGAAATTTGTTTGAGTTTTGGCTCATTTGAGAGCTGAGTTGTGTGTATATCCCTTTCGAGTATCTCATCGTCCTTCTTTTCAGGTTTCTGGTTTGTGCGGAGTATTTTGTTGGTGACGAAAGTGAGGGATGGAAGGCTACGGTATGCGGGTTTGTTGTGCTTTTGCCATGAGGGGCTTGAGGTTGACTTGATTGTTGCTTTCCCTACTGTGGTTTTTCTTTCTTCACCTCGTGTGACTGAAGGTGTTGAGGCTGGGTGTTGACCTCCATTTTGGCATTCCTCGTGTCTCCCCAAGCGAGCTTCACTCTTTAGGGTTGTCGGCGTTTTTCAAAGCTCTTCTCATTCTGTTGGGTTGTGTAACCAAGTCTCTAGGTTTGTTCCCTTGTTCCTCCTTCTTGTTTCTCTTTGCTGTGGAGAACATCCCAACATTGGTGGTCGGTTTTGGTTTGCGTTTCTTTGTGCTTTGTGAGTGGTTTTGTTGGCCGTTGGGTCTATGACTTTGCTTGCGTGAAATATCCGAGGCCTTGGCAATAGAGAGACGGTGTGAGCATTGAAAAATGCAAACATCAAATATCACCCAAGCATCATCTTCATGAGTGAAACAAAACAAAAGAAGAGATACTTGGAAAAAATAATAATGAAAACGAAATTCGATAATGCATTTTACGTCAACCCTGATGGTATCGCGGGCGGCCTTGCCTTATGGTGGTCAAATGACAGTAATGTCTCCATACTTGATTCGAACAACAACTTCATCGATGCTAGAATATCGGTGAACGGAGAAGAAGACTGGTTTGGTACTTTCATCTATGCCCCTTTACCACGAGAAAAAACAAGCATTCTAGGAAGCTCTGGCTAACCTAAGGGATGGTTTGAACGAAAAATGGTGTGTCATTGGGGATTGTAACATTGTGGCTAGACTTGAGGAAAAAGTGGGGGAGCTCCGTTCGACCTTTCCCTTGCTAGAGTGTACTTTGATTTTCTTGAACAATCTTGCCTCTTAGAAATCCCAACCAAAGGGGGTTTATTTACTTGGTCCAACCAAAGAAGCGATGACGATACCATCCTTTGAAAGTTGGATAGAACACTTTCTTCAAGTGACTGGAGCTCGCACTTCCCCAAAGCTATATCTCCTCTGGATGCTGCTATAGCATCGGATCATGGTCCTCTTGTCCTGCTCCTTGAAGAAGAATGTCATAAAAATGTGAAAGAAAAATGGGAACGGAGACGTTCTTCAATCAACCCCGAAACTTTTGGTGTGAAATTAGGGAAAACCAGATTAAAACTAAAAATGGAGTAGAGATAAATATGGGAAGAACAGAAGAACAATGAATGAACTCCTGACCAAAATCAAGAAGCCGCAGGGGAAACCAATTTCGAAAAATGAAATGGTATTGCTTAAAAATCTCAAGAAAGAGCTTGATAAATTATGGGAAAGTGAAGAGAGACACTGGCACCAAAGGGCTCGTATAGAGTGGCTCAAGCTTGGGGACCGCAACACAAAATTCTTCCATATGACTACTATACAGAACAAGAGGTCCAATACGATATGACGGCGGCTTAAGAATAGTTGTGGTGAATGGGTTAAAGAGGAGTCAGCTATTGCCTCTCTCTTTCAGGATCACTTCCAGAAGATCTACACCAAAGAACCTTCAATCGAAACCGAGAACATCCCTTTCATCACCCATCGGGTTGTCTCGAAAGAGATGAATAGAAGCTTGTGTCAAAAAATTTCTGAAGAATAAATGCGAAAGAAGGTGTTCAGTATGGGGCTTTAAAAGCCCCAGGCCCTGACGACTTCTCTGGTTCTTTTTATCAATCATTTTGGGACACTATCAAAGGTGATCTCATATTGATGGTGAGCCATTTCTTTTAGTTTGGTATCCTTGATCTAAAGATTAATAAGACAAACATTGTTTTTATCCCCAAAAGGAAAAACCCGGTAAAGGTCAATCACTTCAGACCGATTAGTCTTTACAATTTCTCCCTAAAAGTTATCACCAAAATCTTATCCTCTAGAATCAAGTTGTTCTTACCGGAGATAATTCATCATTCTCAATCAACGTTCGTTAATGACAGATTGATTCAGGATAATATTATCATCGCTCATGAAAATTTTCATGCTATTAAAAGAAAAAAGAAAATAGAAGAAGGCATTATGACCCTTAAAACTGACATGAAAAAAGCGTATGGTAAAGTTGATTGGCAGGTGCTCTAGAAAGTTATGCACTCTATGTGTTTCTGTGACTAGTGGATTGATAGAGTTATGCAATGCATGACAACCCTCTCGTTCTCCCTTGTTATTAATGGGGAGAGACGTGAATTTTTTTCTAGCGAGAGGTTTTTGTCAGGGTGATCCTTTATCTCTCTACTTATTCCTCTTCATCTCTAATATCTCTTCAGGGCTTATGAAAAGGGAATTCATCAATCTCTCGTTTAAAGGATTCAGAATTAAGAATCGTTGCCCGATTCTCACTCATCTTTTATTCACTGATGATTGCATTCTATTTACCAAGGCTGATGAAGCTAATTGTGAATCGGACTTGAGTTTGCTTAATGACTTTTAGAGGACTACCGGCCAATCAGTCAATGTTGGGAAATTTACTGTGTTATTCTCTCCTAATATGAGTACTGGTCGGAAAATCTACCTCTCTAATGTTTTAGGGTTTGGTCTTATAGAAGAAGGAAGAAAATATCTCGGTCTCCCTTCTATTTGGGGCTGAAGTAAGAAAGCAGCACTCACATTCATTAAAGATCGTATCTTACATAAATTACAGGGATGGAAGGTCAAATTCCTGTCGCAAGCTGGGAAAGAACTTCTCTTAAGGCAGTTGTTCAAGCGATCCCTTTTTATGTTATACAGTGCTTCTTATTTCCGGTCACTTTCTGTGATGAGATATGCTCTTTGATTAGTTAATTTTGGTAGAATAATTCTAATGAAAAAGATAAGAGAATTCACTGGGTGAATTAGAAGAAATTGTGCCAACCTAAGGACAGAGGAGAAATGAGCTTTAGGGAGAACTTTCAACCAAGCCCTTATTGCCAAATCACATGGCAAATTCTCAAAAATCTCAAATCCTTTTTGGCTCGAACTCTGAGAGGAATATATTTTCTAAATGGTGGTGTCCTTTCTGCCCTAGCTTGTCATAATCCATCATGAGCTTGGATTGGAATAAGAGACGGCATCAAAACAATTTAGCAGAGATCCTTGTGGAGAATTGGTAGTGGTCGGAGTGTTTATATTTGGGAAGATAAATAGATTCCTCAATCCTCCTCCTTTTCAGTTTCTTCTCCGAAATCGGACTAGTGTCCAGATTTGACTGTGTCAAGACTTTTTAATGAGGACACGAGGGAGTGGGATTATGCTAAGATCGATAGCCTGTTTGCCCCCCATGATAGAGATGCTATCCTTCAGATCTCGATCGGAGGTCTCATTGTCAAAGATTCACTTATTTAGGCAGGCAACAAGAATACAGATTATTTTGTCAAATCAGGATACTTCTCTCTTTCCAAGCACCTTGTCTCGGATAAAGCACCTAGCAGTAGTAATGGCCTTTCTCATAATTATTCCTTATAGCGGGAGTGCTAGAAACTTAAAATGCCGCTTAAGATCCGCTCTTTCCTCTGAAATTTTTGCCATAATATCATTTCAACAAAAGGTAATCTTCTTGTTCGATTCTATGGGGCATTTCCATTCTCTTATGACTGTCCAAGATGTGGATGTGGTGTTGAAAGTATTGAACACCTTCTTTTCTTCTGTCCTTTTGCCCAAGCTATCTAGTGAGCGTCAGGCTTTAGCTATTCTTCCTCTGTTGATGGCTTCCTTGGTTTCGGCAAGTGGTGGGAAACAATCCTTAACCTTCGCAACTTAGACAAAAATTTCGAAGGATGCGAGTTGATTGCCTTTCTGTGCTGGGGCCTTTAAAAATCGAGAAATAACTTCGTTTTCTCTGGTTTTGTTAATTCTCCGGTGGAAGTGTGGTCATTAGCTAAATGCTTTTTCCTTGAATTTGAAGAAGCCAATTGCGTTGCCCGATTTGAGCCTTCTTCTAGTAGTAGAGATGGGGTTCTTTGGTCCCCTCCGAAAAGTGGTGTTGTTAAGGTGAACTGTGATGCTTCCTTCTCAAAGGGTGATGGACGTGCTGGGATTACTGCTATTGTACATGATTCGACTGGTTCCATCTGCGGAGGTTCATCCTCCTTGATCCTCTCATCTTCTGTTGATGTTGCTGAAGCACAAACTTTGAGACTTAGAATCAACCTGGCAGCTAAAAGAGACTACTCTATGATTATCTTTGAATCGGATAACGTGGGCATTATTAACCGTTTAAAAGCTAAGTCCTTTTTGATTCGAGAGACGGCGACTATTAAAGAAGATATTCTTCTTTTGTCCTCTTTCTTCTCCATTTGTCTTTTCTTTTTTGTCCCTCGACATTGTAACAAAGCTGCCGATTATATTGTTAGGAATTCTAGCCTTAACTCTTGTTCTTTTAAATGGCCCTTTTTCTGTTCCTTCAGGCCTGAAGGAACTGTTGTAGCTCTGCCTTTATATTATAAATTGATGGTTTATTGTCAAAAAAAAATTAAAATGAGAAACTCACTTGATAAATGCTAAATACATTTCAATGGAAACAAAAATTAAAATTTTCTTCAACTTGTAATAATTACATAATACAACCCAAAACCCCCACATTGCAAATCCATCTCTGATTGCGGACACAAAATGGAACCTAAAACTAAAGCTCTTTTCGTAGAATACAAAACAGATGAAACCAATCAAGCATTTATTTCTGAATTACATTGATGCTCTCTACTGCAGCTCCTTCTGCCCCAAAACATGTTTGAACATGTTGTTCTCTCTAGTCTTGGTCCTTCGATTTTATCCTGCTCCATTGCCGTAACTTGTGAACACCTCGGGGATTCTTGTTGTGTTTCTGTTGTCTCTCGGTGTTCGAAAGAGGGGCAAGGGCTGTCATTGCAAGTGCATAAAGGGATGGCGACAGAAGGAAATGGACTACAGGTAACCGGACAGAAAATATCTGAAGAAACTGATGAAATGCGATTCTTTCTGATCTCTGAAGTTGGTGACGGGCAATCTGCATTGCGGGGATGAAGCATACATGGTGTACAGAGGCCAAAGGAGAGCTGTAGCTTATTTTCTTTTGCGGACGAACTCGGCAGTTTCACAAAGGAGAGAATGGCATGTCTACAGAGAGGGCATGGAATTGACCCTGTTGGGGCAACCATATTGGAAGGAATTTGGCTTGTTGAGCACAGATAAAGTGCGCATCTTACGCACAGCTCGTGCCCGCATCCTGAAACGATAAATGAATTGATCAGTGCTCACATTTGAATGAGGGTCGTTTATAGTGGAAGGAAAAGGGCATTCCCTGGAGCATAAGGCCCCCCACTTTCTGAGGGTTGGGTGAGGGTCGTTTATAGTACACGGAAACAGAAGGAAATGGACTCTTGAAAGAGGCTTTTTCCCATGACTAGAACCTGTGACCTTCCGGTCACAACGGGTAACCTTACATTTGCGAATCAGAGTACATAACCCGAATTATGGAAACAGCAAGTTGATGACATACCTTCGGCAACAACACTACATGCTCTCTCAAGGCAAACAGCACAAATGTCGGCATCATCTGAAGTGGTTGTTGAGGACTGCAATCCACATTCTCTGCAAATTATAGTCGAAATGAAGGCTCTGCACCCCCGATTGATAAAACCTAAAGCATCCAACTGTTCTATGTACTAAACTGAAAGCCAACTCACACATTTGCAAGTACGAACTTCGCCAATGAAGCTCTCCATTCAAGTTTGACCAATTTCGATTCATCAAAGATGTGATTTTGTTTTTATCAAACATTATGAACTAACAACTGTTTGGTAGTGATGGAAAATGAGGAATCCGAATCTATCTCAATTGTGGCCATGGTTATCATACGATTACCTTGCTATATTGAGTACACTCAAAAGAGGCAAGGACAAGTGGTTGGAGGAAGGAAATCTAGGTATGATTGTGTCAGAATTAGGAGCCAACAAGGGCTCAAGCCAATGACGACCCCACATCCTGGCAACATCGAGCGGCAGCCACCTGAGAAAACACAGATAACGCTGCCTGTTAACCATGACAGGTTCAGAACTGAAATAACAACCGTACTAGAAGAACAAAGACACGAGCAAAACGAGATAAAAAAAAAAAGGCACTTTACCCGTTGCAATTCAAAGTCATTCTACTGGCTCCTCTTGCTAGAAGGATCTGCAGACAAAAGAATAACATTAAATCTTATTCAATACATATAACAAGTGGGTCCAAAACCATTGTTCATAAGCCTTGCCTGGCAACACTTCAAGTTTCCCCCACAAGCAGCATAATGCAAAGGAGTGCTTCCGGCTCCTGCCCATAAAAACAATAAGCACATCACCCAGAAGTTCAAATCAGAAGGCAAACATCCATGAAATAATGAAAAAGAAAACCATACCTATTAGATCCACTGATGTTCCAAAATGAAATGTGACAGTTGAGACATCGGCTTGAAGGTCTAATAAAAGTTGTACACAATCAAAATACCCATTTAATGCAGCCATATGAAGAGCAGTAATCCCACCAACGGCTGCCTTATCTACAAACTTTGACAGTGCACTGCATGGTAAGAAGTTAAATAATTAGCACAAACACAACTATCACTTTTTGCATAGAAGGCTGATTAATTCCATAGCGATTGAGAGCACGGGGAGAAATGTCTGTGATGAGCATCAATAAGTTATACAAGCCAAAACCGAGTTTCCTCTGTAAAAGATATTCTCTGATTAACCTTTTTCACAATATTACATTCAATGAATCCGGGACCTAATTCTCATTTAAATTGAATTAGGAGCCAGCAGGACAAAATGCTGATTGAGTGAAGTAACAGGAAACACACCTCTGATCGTTTTTGCTCCTCACACCAGAACCATCCCCTCTTTCACCTTCTATTTGGTTGTTTATATCTTCAAAAGGAGCACTAGGAACAAAATCAGTGACAACTAGTCTTATGCACCTCACATGTCCATTTACAGCAGCAAAATGTAGAGCTGTTCTCCCAGTTAGATAATCTGCTCTCGTAACCTAAAAACGAAGTAAAATAACAATAGACATCAATTAATCGAAAAAAAACATTTGATTGTTTTTTAAAGTTCATAACAAAATTAGGAAAAGGAAAATTCATTAAGAACGAAATTATGACCACAAGAGCAAGTAGCAGCCACCTCTTTATAGCTAAGAACTTATTTCATAATAATATTCCATGAGTAATCATAAATTTAAGAAGAAGAAAAATGGAACTCACATTGCATCTAAAAAGCAGAAGGGTCTGTACAACTTCCCAGCGCCCATATCTGCATGCTTGCATCAATGCCGTCTTTCATTCCAAACATGAAGAAAGACATAAAGGTCAGTTATAATGCAGATAGGTTCCATTTGTTGTTTAGATGAGAGCAGAATTCCAAGTGAAATATTCTTGAAGCCCCGGTTTGGGTTTCCACAGAATCAGATTTGGAATCCAAACTAAAATCATGTACAATAAATTCTCAAAACCAATATGCTCTATTATTTAGAAAGGTAGCTGACCAGAAGAATTCTTTCAAAATATGTCCAACAACTCCAAATTTAAACTCCAAGCCCAAAATTCATATAATCAAATGCAAAAATTTCCAAAATTTCGAATCTTCATGGGAACTCTATAAACAGAAGAAGAATCACACCAAAGACATTGTGATTTGAAAACAAAAAACAATCAGCAATATACTTTAATTTAAAACCAAAAAACAATAGAAAGAAAGAAAACCCCAGATAAGAAAATGAAACATCAGTTACCTGGCCACAGTAATTCCTGGAATTAACATCAGCTCCATTCTCCAGTAATAAAGCAACAATCTAAGAAAACCCCAGCAAATAAATAAAACAGGAAATCAAAATATCATTCAAAAGGCAAACACTAAACATTGTATGAGTCAAAGGGTAAGAACAAAGGTGACAAATTTAAAGGAAAGAAGAAGAAGAAGAAGGAAGAAACCTCATTGTGGCCTTTGGCAGCAGCGAAATGGAGAGGGGAATTAAGGCCACCAAAAGTGGAATATTTAGCAAGACAGGGATTGCAGCTCAAAAGCATCTTAGCTTCCTCCAAATCCCCATCTCTTGCCGCCGACACTAATCTTTCACCTGAAGCTGAACATCCAAATGAATTTCCCATTTTGATTCTTCCCTGATTCCTCACTAAGGTATCTGTTTCTGGGATTTACGAAAGATTCTTCCTTTCTTCTTCTTCTTCTTCTTCTGCTGCTGCTGCTGTATGGGGATTGAAATTAGGTCAACTGTCGTAGAACAAAAATTGAAAAATAATTAGAAATGAAATAATAAAATGTTTTGCAGAGTGGATTTTTCTTTTGTTCTTTCCTTTTCATTTTGTTTTGTTTTGTACTTTTCTAAGGGTTCATCTCGAGTAGTGTGTGGGTTTGGTTCAGTTTTCATCCGGTTTTCCATTTTCTTTTCGACACAAATTTGGACAAGAAACCGGAATTTTGTTATATTTAAGGTTTGAATTTAAATTATTTTTAAAAAGTTTGAATTTTGTTATTATATTGTATATTTGTTGGTTATTTTTAAAAAAAAAATTAAAATTAATTTTAGGTTATTTTTTATTTAAATTTTTGGGCATAAATATTTTATTAATAATTTAAATCAAATATCTTTGTAAAAATTAATCATAAATTAAAAATTTTTATTTATTTTTTTATTATTTCTTGAACATCTGTTGTTAAAGGTCACTTATCCGATTATAAAATTTTATGAGTAAATGAAAACAGTTTTACCTGTAAAAAAACAGTTTTAAAAGAATTTGTCTCGAATTAATAAGTAATTTTAATACCCATAAGTAATTTTTGTGGTGAACTTATAAATAAAGAAAAATACAATTCTAAATGAGTTTATTTCTTGAAATGTAAGTTTATTTGACTCTATCAAATAGTTAATCATATGGAGTAATTATTATTAATCCACTATAAAGTATTTTTTTAAAAATCACCATTGTATTTTTTCAATTTTTTTCTTACTAAATTATATATATTAAGACTTAAATTTAATTTAATTTAAAAATCAAAAATTCTTTTCATGAATCAATTTATTAATTCAACCGACCACCTACATTTCAATTATAGAATTATTTTCATTTTTTTATTAATTTTTTCAATGTCAAAAACAAAAAATGTGAGTAGTCTTATAGATTTTATTTCGGTTCGAGTTTCAATTATTGTTGACGTCAACTTAAAAACGTTGCTATCGTTTCATCGCATTTGGATCAATTTGATAAAAATAAATTTTGAAGATAAAAAAAATGAGCATAATAAAAGTCTAAGGACTAAAATGATTAAATAGTAAAACTTGATGACCAAATTGCTGATTGTACCTTATTTACTTATTATTAGTGCTCTTTGTTTACTCGCTGTCTCGCTTTCAAAGGAAGGCTCGGCCATCTGGTCCCGGCTCTTGAGTCGAGGCTAAGGCCAGCCGATGTTAAAAGGTGAAAAATATCTTCTACTTCACAGTTCACAGATTACCATAACCGATCAAATCCAAACCTAACAATGATTGCACACGTGGGACACGCACAGCTATTCGATGGTTTACGACTTGATGATTAACGGCTGAGTGGTTCCACTTGAAAAGGTGAGCACACCAGGAGATTAGTCTCGTCAAATTTATCTAATGGATTTGGTGAGTTTGGTGGGGAAAATGGGCCCTTGATGATATAAATCTTATAATATTTTAGTTAATAAATCTTATAATTTTGGATTAATATAAGATTGTTTTTATAATTTTATAGGTGGCTTTAAATATAGTCCAATTTCATAACTTTGGTTAATTGTTCCAAACCACTAGAAGAATTTAGTAAAAGAGTTCGAGATCAATTTAAAATAAAAAAACATAAATTTTTTTGAAGAATTTAATTGATATTTAAAAAAAAAAATAGGATCGAGCTAATATTTTTAATAATTTTAAGAGACTAAATAGGAACTTTTAAATTTCTTGGGAGGGAGTTTCATGAAAAATATTCAAAAATTTTAAAGCTTGATATGAATTTTTAAAAATATTAAAGGGACAAATTAAATTTTTGAAAATTTTAAATGGTCAAATTCTATTGTCTCAAATTTTTTGGGGACATGACTCCCTAATTCCACTATCTTCCGTCATTGTTCTGTACTTTTTATTCTCAAATAGATCTATGAACTTGATAAGTTTTCTTTTTATCAAATTAACCGTTAAATTTAGTAAGTTTGATTAAATTATCTAATGAACTTTGAAAGTGTGACACAAAACGATCACTATAATGATTAAATTAACCAGGATTAGGGACAGAGTCGAGATGAAAACTCAAAATAAAGAGGCCCTAAAATGCAATAAAAATCTAAAATATTAGTCTAGGTTCAAAATTAAGAAATATCTAAAACAATCAAACTCAAAATTTGGACCGCCATGACCCCTCCCACGTTACACATAACTTCGTCTCTAGAGCCAAGGGAAGTATGAACGATTTCGAGAGAGTTATGAAAAAGTATGAATAGTAGACATAAAAAAATCACAAAGTGATAAAATTGTGATTTAATCCTTTTAAAAGTTGTAAAGTTTTCATTTTGACTCCAAAAACATTTAAGACCCTATTTTAGAGCCTGTGACTTCTAAACTAAACGAAGCACCTGATATGATCGAGATTCAATAGACAGAGATTAAACACCACATAAAAACATCGGAAAAACAAGAGAAAAATATCCAAAGGTCCATTCAGATTAAAGAAATAAACAAACAAAACCAAACGGCGAACAAAGCTCATGCGCTCGTCCACGATTTTGCTCGGGAACAGAACACGAAAATTAAGACCAGTTTTGCCATGTCTAGACTGTTTCTTTATCAGCTTCACTAACATGACAACAAAAGTAAAAAGATGTTACCAACTTTGAGAGGCAAGAGCCGAGCATCACAGAGGTTGACAAAGTCAATGCCCGAACCGGGACACCACAAGAAGTTGGTTCGTTCTTGACTCACCCCCTTCTTCTTGAGCTCCGTTTCATTTGCATTCTATCTATATCTCCTACTTTTTGTATATATATAAATTAACTATGGAGGCATCTTACCGAGCTGGATCCGGCTATGTTACGGTAAGTGCAGCTTTGATTTTCTGAATTGTGCAGGAGATGAGATTGTTAACAGTTTCGACCGACTCGGCTGTTAGCTTAGAAGAAGGAACACTATTCATCAAAATCTGAAATCCAACTGTAAGTATGCATCCATTGATGCTTGTATTCCCATCGATGTTGGATTTCACCATTTGTCCATTGGAGTTGTTTTGCCCGCCGTGATTACTAGGTGAAATACCCGGGAACAATTGCAAATCCTGATGGTAGGAGTGCCACATGTGCTGAATCACCACCGTTAATCATTGTACTCATCGATGATACATCGACGGGTGCATAAATAACCAATGCACCAGAAGCATCGGACCATGTCTCTTGTAAAATTAGCATCATGTTCTCATTTGTAGTGATGGGCTGCGACATAGCATAAAATATTGGACGAGAAAATCTAAGAAACATATGCAGTTTAAGGCCTAGCGTATCTAGGGGGAGAATACTTACACCGCCACGAAGGAGAGAGACGGAGTTGCCGTCACCCGGTCCCTTGGAAACATGGATCATCTCATGCATCGGCCCACTGTTGGACAGAATGTCCCACTGAACCCGCATCCGTTCATCCCTCAAGAAATCGAACAACCTTTTCTGTGTAGCCGGCATCCAAACAGAAATAGCAGCGCTCAACAGAACACCAAGAGGCTCACCAAGATCATTTTCATTCTTCCGGGTCATTACTCTCATATCTTCAGCCACACAACCAATATTAATCTTTTCCCATTTATACACGTTCGAAGTACAAACTCCAGCACAGAAGTTATGTGTCATGCGCTGTGCAAGCTTTAACATGCTTTTCCTCCCTGCCGAAGTTATTCCTATAGCACAATATCATGTATTAGATGAGGACGATTCCACGTATTATCATCAATGATGAAAGAATAATGCAGCAGCTAGAAAAAAATACCTATATTATCTTCACTAGGAATGTCAGCCGACATTAGAACTGCCAAGCTTTCACTTTGCCTTTGGAGAGTAGCAATCCACCTGTGTGCACCAAACCCCAAACCATAACTGAGTACTGGCTTCAAGAGATAGTGAACTGCACTTTCATCGTATTCCGAGTGTTCGATCCAAGTAACCTGCATTTGACGATTTGTAAGCATGCTCGCTTGCAATAAACATCAAACCGATTAATGGGGCAAGTTTAAAGTAAATAAAAATGAGAGTGCTAGATTCACTTCTTAAAGGATCATAAAAGCACATAAGCGTTGCGCAGCTTGGAAAGATCGTCATATGATCCTAATTCACGTCTTAAAAGATCATAAATGCACATAAGCGTTACAACAACTTAGAAAGATCATCATAAGATCCTAATTCACTTCTTGAAAGATGATAAAAAGCACATAAGCGTTACGGAAACTTAGAAAGATCGTCATATGATCCTAATCAACTTCTTAAAAGATCATAAAAAAGCATAAGCATTACAACTTAAAAGGATTATCATATGATCCTAATCCACTTCTTAAACGAACATAAAAGCACATAAGTGTTACGACAAATTAGAAAGATCGTCATATGATCCTAAATTCCTAATTCACATTTTAAAAATCATAAAAGCACCTAAGTGTTACGACAAATTAGAAAGATCATCATATGATCCTAATTCACTTCCTAAAAGATCATAAAAACACAAGCATTATGACAACAACTTAGAAAGATCATCATATGAACCTAAACCTAGGAATAGAAATATCATATTATAATTTATGGAACAAGATAGACAATTCCAAGGATTCGACTACATATATTAGATTACAACTAAGGTATGCTCAAGATTATACTAGCATCAAACTGTGACTGTAACCTGATTTGCTCAACCATGCAAGTAGCAATGACTAATTAAGTATACACATAAAAAATTAGCTTTGAAACTGAAAAACTTTCAAATGATTCAAACAAGTAAGCATCTTCTTGAGCAGACAAATAATTAATTAAAGCTTCATATTCTTAAGTGAAGAGTTATATTTCTTATAGCTCAATCAAAGAGAAAGAAAATATGGTGAGCTATAAAACAAGCATTAAATTCGGCAAAGCATAAGTCAAGGGGATGGAGACCGAAGTCAGCGCATATGATTTCACCTCCATATGGTCTCAACCAAACTCAGAGGTTGTAATTATAACAACTACCTCATTAAATGCCTATTAGAAGAAAATTGAGTATGATGCAAGCTCAATGAGCTTCGATATGTAAAGTAAACTTTATATTTTATTTTTAAAAAGGAAAATAAGTATAGATCATAATAAAATTTAGATTGGCAATTACTTTGGTGTACTTGTTGTCCAGATCCTGGATAACGCAGCCTGAAGGGAGCCTCCTGCAGTTGAGAAACTGATGCGTATTTGCAGCATCACGGGTAGCATCGATTGAAACATCAACCACAGCCCACACACCCTCCGAATGCTGTTTGCAGAACCGGATGAATCTCACTCGACGGACAGGAGCCAACGGAGAAAGCACTTCAAATTCAGCATCCATCTGCAAAGTATGATATTCATAAGGCCTGGCCAAGCCGTGAAAGAAACAAAGATAGATGGTAGAGAAAAAAATACCACTTGCAATGCGTTGTCTCTGGTTACACCTGTACCAGTGGATAGCACATCGACGGTTGCTGCTCTAGAAACCAAGCAGGGAAACATTTCTGCCCAATGATTCTATTCATTAAGTAGCATAAAAACAGTTTGTCAAACAACAATTTTCAAACAATGTTTCTTTATTTAAGATTTGATCGACCGTAACGGCAGATAGGAAGTTATATTTAACAGCAAAACTACAAAAGCATTGGAACGAGTGATTGGGCGGCATACCGCATCCATTAATGTCTCAACAAGAGCTGAGCCACGCAAGGAAACCAAGCCAGTTGCCCTTGTAGACTCAGTTTGGTAGCCACTTGGTTTCATTCCAATGCAAGAGGAGAAAGTTCTGTTATACTCCTCGAGATTCAATGTTTCAATCGAACCATCCAAGCCTTTGATCCAAAGTGGATTATCGCTCTGTGCCAACTTAAATAATTCCTCCAAAGCCGCCAAAGCAACATCGGCAATAACTGACCTGTCATATGGAGTTTCATGGGCCATAGGTTTCATTAGCGGCAACATAGACCCATCACCGAAGTTGAATTCCATTGGCAATGTAGTGCCTCCTGCATTGTTCAAGCCACCAAAACCATTTCTCCCCACTGCAAGCTCCAAATTAGAGTTTAAGCGTTGGGAATGAGCAGGACCGGCTGAGGATGAGGGAGGCCAGCCCAAGAACTTGTTCGTTAAAGAACAAACCCGGCCTAGTTCATCTTTCAACCGAGCATTCTCAATCTTAAGGTGGTTCTGCTCATAAGATACTTCACCAGGAACCGCTGGACCACCACAATTGTTGCATACCGGGTTGGTCACAGACTGCTTCAAGAAATCATTCTCGGCTCGGAGTCTATCGTTCTCTTGCCTAAGAATCACATTCTCATGGCGCTCCAATTGGGTCTAATTTAAACAACAAATCCCCGTCATTAGCAATCTCAAACTAAAGATCAGAACACAACCACATCAACACTAACAAAACCAAAAGGTTTGCAATAAACTGACCTTCATTTGGGTTCTCCTGTTCTGAAACCAAAATTTGATTTGCTTAATCTCCAGGCCTAGCCTCCTGCTAAGTTCCAGTCTTTGTTTATCATCAGGGTGAGGACAGTCCTTGAAGAAACTATACAACAAACACAACAAACACAAAGACTTAAAGTTCAATACCAAATAAAAGATTCAGTCAAAGAAACTACAAGCAACCATACGATTCAAGCTCTTGGATTTGATGTGGAGTGTGCCTATGGTATTTCTTCGGCCTCCGTCCAGCAGAAGGAGCAGCAGCATCCTGGTCATCACCGGAAGCACCTTCAATGTTATCACTTCCGGACCTACTCTCATTTTCATCTTCCCCTATCCTCCCAACTTGACTGGGATCAACAACATTTTCCCCCAACTGGTCCATTGTTCTCTGCACCAAAACCAAGGCTCCCCAAATTAGATGACATATCTTAAATAAAAGGTAATAACAACAACAAACACAAAGTCACAAAGCAAAAGATCAACACAAACAATAATAAAGTAGGTAATAAATTAAATAAAGAACAATGCATGGGCAGAGAGAGGGACAAGGTAGTACATAGTAGAGAGATGGGAAAGGGGAGCTTTGCATAGTTATGGAACAACAATAGCATTATCACCGCTTAGCATGTTACTATATGGAACAATACCAGGCACAACTATCCTTGCACTGGTAAAAGAAACACACACCCCAAGAAAGAAAACCATTTTTGAACAACTGCATATTCTCCAATGGTGAATGGAAAAAAAAAGAAAAAAGAAACGCCTCTCCTCGTAAACGCTCATGCATGACTGCAATTTATCTATCTGTTTCTAGAAGACTCTTACTGTTACTTAAGAAAGAGAAAAGAAAAAATGTGGAACAGGACAAAAAAAAGGTCCACTTTTTTAGAATATAATCACAGTTCACACTTTTCACCTTTCTTTTGATTCCTTTTCTAGCTAAGCCCCACGCCCCCACCTGGGAAATTCGCTGAAAACGCCACTAATATGAACAAGAAAAACCCCTGAATTTTTCCAGCAGCTTACTTGACCAACTGTTTGTCAATATGCTTGACAGAAAATGAAAGTGGCCCCAGAAAACCAAAAAAGGAAAAAGAACATAAAAAACGCAAAGTTCAATCCTTTTGCAATGCAAGTAGAGAAAAACAACAGACTTTAAGAAACAAATGCAACCCAAACTCAGCACGGAGATTAAAAGATGTTAACTTTACCTTTTAAAATAAATATGAGTTGTGTTTTTCAACAGAGTGTAAAAAGAAAGAATAAAAGATTACATGTTAATCAGAACTTTGGAAATTTCTATTTCTCTTTCCTTGTTTTTTTTTTCCTGTTGGGATCTGTTGCAGAGTCAAAGGACACAAGAAACTATGTAATAATATATAAAATAAATTAAAACTTTTTTTGTTTTGAGGAAAATAAAAAGAAAAATGAATCATAAGAGGAAGGGAAGAACTGGATATATATAAGAGAAAATCGAGGGATTTCTTAGTACAGTGTGCTGTGGGGCCCACAACCCCCGAAACAGGCGTTCGGGATGTCCGCCCCACTCTTCCCACGCGCTGAACTATTGCGAGTGTAATTTGGTGGGACTTCTGTTGTTTCGTAAATCGACGGTTTTACAGTTTTGGGCATGGGATTCCACAGTAGTCTTGAACGTTATAGGGATGAAAATGTAATTTCAGGTTAGTTTATGGGACATTGGGACACACGTGGGTGTGGACAGTGTGGTATACAAAAGACGTTTAATTATGCTATCCGTAACGGCAGGTCTGTGTCCTAACCCTAATTTGGACACCAACTCTTTTTTTTTCTCTTTTGTTCTGGACAATTCTTTTACGACCCTAATTTAGTCGGATGACGCATTAAACTTTTTAAGGTAAGTCGAGAATTTAAAAATTGATATTGTAAATAAATTAAATTAAATTAAATTAAATTGAAAGTAACACTAAAATAATAAACGTATTAATGATGTGTTAAATTCAATATTTTAGATGAAAAATATGAAAATAACATAATTGTTTTAGACATTTAAATCAAACGGTCATCTGAATATCTTATATTGACTCAGTCACACTATGTGGACAAATTCTGATATAGCCAAAACTCAATTAAATAACTGATCTTAAATAGAATTATCTCTATTGATTGTGTAAAATTAAAGGATAACGTTGCGGATCCGCTAACAAAAGAGTTAAATCGAGATCAAGTTGACAAAACATCTAAAGGAATGGGATTGAAGCACGTGAAAAATAAAGACGTTATATAAAGGAAAATCCTACCTAGTTGACTGGAGATCCCAAGATCTAGGTTCAAAGGGATAACCTAATTGCATAGACTTGTGAGGTCGCTGTAGGGTTTTTATCCCAAGTCCGTTCCTATGATGTAAACAGTGACTAAAATGGAATATGTTAAGCAAAAGCTTTTAATGACCATTGTGTGTTTTGGAAAGCCAAGCAACATAAGTCACCTATGTAAGAGTGAAGTGGGGCCGCTTCAAGGAGATTATTGGGCATAGTGTTCTCAAACTCTCGCAGAACCAGGCGATGTCCACAGCCATATGGACATAACCATGAGAACAAATACTCTTGTCAGAGAGGTAGTTGTGTGGAGTATATCATTGTTTACACAAACAACTGGATAGTTGAAGGACGTCATGTCTACTAGATAGCCAGTAAAGTAAATATACTTTTACAAGGGAAGGTTCAAAGGAAGAAACCTACCTATCCTATGCAACTATCAATCGTAGAAGCTGTCACCACATCGAGTCAAAATGTTTTGATAAAAATCATTAATTTCATTCATGTAGGGGATTGTTGGAAAAACATGAGAAAATGGTTACTTTGAGCCATATTTTGAATGGGTAAAAGTGAAGATTCGAATAAAGATTCTTTTGGGTCTTATTCTACTCCATGAGGCTTTTACAACGGTATCTCGTATGCTAAAATGGTTGAGTAATGAATGAGAAATTGATGCTCAAAGTCGAGTAGTTGTGAATTGAGTATAGAAAATAAAACCCCCATATCCCACATGGATGTGATAAATGGAATGAGAAGTGTTTATATACACTTATTATATCCCATATAGATGGGATAAATGGAATGAGAAGTGTTTATATACACTTACTCAAATTATGGTCATTGAATAACTTATATGGAAATTGTGCCTCGCGCATAGCAGATGCGAATCCAATCCTATCCGGGTTGGGGTGCACCTGCACGACGTGGGCAACGCAAATGGTCGGGCCATCGTGAGCCTGCGAATATTTTACACTTTGAATTAATTTTTTTCCTTTAAGATAGCATATCTCTTGTGAATATTCTGAATTTAAAAGGATAATTTTTCGGTTCACGCAAAATATTCGAAACAAATCAGATGAAGGATATTTTCAAAATATTTTGATTCACACGCTTAATCTAATTTTTCCTATAAATACATGGCCTCCCTTCAGTTTTAAAAACACAATTCGAAAAGCTTTCTTCTATCAAATTGCATTGTTTTTCTGATGATAATCATCAAAGGCTCGAATACTGTTCGTGATCTCTTCAGTAGTGCCGCTGTCGAAGATCATTCGTTGTTGTATCTTGGGAGGCTGACGACTCAAGAATTCAAGCACCGAGGAGTGGTCGAATCTGTCTTAAGGAAACTGCGTTTCAAGCAGGCCTCAACACTCTTATTTTCGGTTATTTCGAATATGTTAAATTCTTGTTATTTGTTGTATTTCGTTTATTTATTTTATTTATTTCAAATTTAACATTGTTTTGTTCAATAATAAATATATAATTCTAATAATAAATTATGTAAATATTATCGGTATTTGTCGTGATATTAATAATGTGATTTTTCTTAACATAATAAATTCTAAAAAGATGAATGGATCTACTAAGGATCTTATCAATTGTATTTATTTGACTTATATTGTTGTTGTTTGTATATATATGATACGTGTTAGGAATATTGGAATGTGAATGTAGAATCATAATAATAGATCATGTAAACACTGTCATCATTTGTCGTGATAGTAATGATTTGATTTTCTCAATATAATAAATTCTACGAGATGATTGGATCTATCGAAGTAGTTGCGAATTGTGTTAAATGATATAATCAATTATATTTATTTGACTTATATGATTGTCGTCCGTAGATATACAACACGTGTAAAGAAGATTAGAACGTGAATATAAAATTTTAATAATAAATTATATGAACATTGTCGTTACTTGACATAGTAATGATGTGATTTTTCTAACAGAATAAAATCTAAGAAGATGATTGAATCTATAAAGTATATGAGAATTGTACTAATGATCTTACCAATTGTATTTATTTGACTTATATGATTGTCGTCTGTAGATATATAACACGTGTTAGAAAGATTAGAACGTGAATGTAAAATTTTAATAATAAGTTATATGAACATTGTCGTTACTTGTGATAATAATAATGTGATTTTTCTAAAAGAATAAAATCTAAGAAGATGATTGAATCTATTAAGTATATGAGAATTGTGCTAATAATCTTACCAATTGTATTTATTTAACTTATATGATTGTCGCCTGTAGACATACAACACGTGTTAAAAAGATCGGAATGTGAATGTAAAATTTTAATAATAAGTTATGTGAACATTGTCGTTATTTGTGATAGTAATGATGTGATTTTTCCAACATAATAAAATCTAAGAAGATGATTGAATTTATTAAGTATATGAGAATTGTGCTAATAATTTTATCAATTATATTTATTTGACTTTTATGATGGTCGTCTGAAGACATATAACACATGTTAGCTGTTAGAAAGATTAAAATGTGAATGTAGAATTATAATAATAAATTATGTAAACAATATTATCACTTTGTCGTGATAATAATAATATGATATTCTCAACATAATGAATTCTATGAAGATGATTGGATCTATTGAAGGAACTGAAACTTGTGCATCTAAGGAAGTTCTCTTTTTTGCTAAGTGAAAGGATTGGGAAAATAATAGCATGAATTCATATTCTAATGTTATAGGATAACGGCAAATATATGATTACAATATATATATATATATATTAAGATTTTATGTAAAACTATCTTTTAGAAATATTTATTGGCGGCGGAGGAGAAAAAATCATCATAAATTAAAAAATTTATGATTATAAAGGAAATTTGTGTAGCAAATAATCCAAAATAAGATCATTGTTGCATATTAATCTCTACCACTTTTTAAGGGTTTCTTCATTTAGTACAAAGTCAATTGTTGTTGACGACCCTATTTTTCTCCTCTTCTTTATTATTTTCTTCGTTGGTTCTTTCTCACCTTTTTATAGTTCATATGTTTATCTGATTTTTCATCTCTCGAATTTAGAGGTGAGTAAATAGTCGATTAAATTGATTCAATCAAAAAATTGAACTAATTTATCAGTTTAATATATTTTAGGCTAACTTGGTTAATTTATTTAGTTTCGATTGTTAATTTAGTTTGATTTTCGATTTTGAAATCCAAACCAAATAAAACAAAATAAGCTTTTTACATTACCTAACCCAATATCCAAATAGCCGGTTCTCATATAAAACCCAACCCAACTAAGCAAAATAATAAGACCCAACCCAAAATATTAAACATAAACCCAAATAAATTCAGTTTATTCAAGTCGATTATTTTGATTTTTATTTTAATTTTAACCAATAACAGTTAGTATAGAAAAATGATGCATTAAATTTCTTAAGTAATTCAAATTATAATATTATAAATAAAAAAATTAAATTGAGATGGTCGTCTTTGTTGTGCATGCATCTTTTAAATTTGGGCTATACATTCTTCTGTTAAGACCCAAATCAGGAAATCTAAATTGAGGTCGACCCATATTCATGTTACATAGGGACGAAGCTATGTTTAGTATGGAGGGCAAGATCTCAATTTTTTTGATATAACTGTATTTGAGGTCATTTTTAGTTTAAATAGTAGTAAAATAAAATTTTATTTCTTTTAAATTTTAGATTTACAAGATTAATAGACATTTACTCTCTCAATGTTTGATCTTAATTCCGTACCTTTACACCAATTTCTTTGTAGACTTCCTGTTAACAGACACGACAGCCTCAGTTGGGCCCAACAAGATATAAGTTGCTGTCTTCGTCGTTGTTGGTGCTTTTACTTTATTCCGGGTTTCTTGTAAGAATGGTTCTGATACTGCCCAAAGCAACTTCGTAGAATAAAATAAAATGTGAAATAATTGAGAAAAATGTTGCCTTTTTTTCATTTTCAATATCGTATGCTTTGCGTTTACTGTTGGGAGCTTTGAAGGTGATTGAAGATCCGTTCGTGGAGTATTGATATTCGGATTGGATCGAATTAGTTGAAATTATATTTGTTGTTGGACGATAAATGATATGTTTTGGATTCGTTTGAAACTAATGTGGAAGTAAAATTCTTTTCTTTTCTATGTCTTATATATATATAGAATTTGCTTACTTTTTTTTTGTGTTCTTTTATATGTTTTATTAATAATTTTATATTAAATATATTATTAATATAGCATAAGTAAAATAAAAAAATACACATAATATAAAATTATTAATAAAACATATAAAAGAATGTAAAAAGAAAGACACGAATTTTACTTTTTATCTTTAAAGAATGAGCCCGAGGAGAATATTTGAGCACTAAAAATATCAGTGCTAAACAACTAAAAGCATCAAATGCTTCATATTCTGGTTTTCTTGATTTTTCCAAAGATTTTTTTATAGGTGATTAACATCTACTTTTGGACAATTAGTATCGAATATTAAGAAGAGTTAAATTATTAAATTTAAAAAGTATACGAAATTTTTAAATATTTAAGCTGGGAATTTGGGGACTAGAGCTAATTTATTCGATATTTCAATTTATAAAACTTAAACTATCATTAGACTAAATAAATTGGGACGCAAATCTCTCTCGCCGTTTCTTTATTTAGTTCCGTCCATGTATTCATTCAAATTAAAATTTAAAAACTTTAAATATATACGACTTGGTTAACATGAATGTTCAAATACTCACCAATACTATAATTTTAAGATTGTTTATGTTTTATTTAGAAGATCATGTAAAATAAAAAATATTTCATTTTAATTAGGATCATAAACAAAGAAAAATGGATGTTGGATGACTATCTTGATACACAACTATTAATAAGAGAGGATGTTAAGTAGGTGCTGAGCTACCTTCCATGGAAGATGCAAAGATAACTTGCCCTTAAAATAATTTGATTTAAGGTAAACTATGCCAGGTACTACCAAACTATTAGGTGTAACTCGTTTTTACTATTAACCTTTCAATTGATTTAATTTTATCACCAAACTTTATTCTCTAGAACCAAATGCACCATAAGTTGGCTTAATGGTTAGGAGGTTCAAATATCATTGAGTGCATGGTTTTTCATATTTTTCTCTAGCAAAACGACGTCATTTTGGGCAATTTAATATCAAAATAGCGGCACCAAAACAACGTCATTTTGGTCTAGTATCCAGATCATCACGGCGTTAAGGAGTTAGCGGTGCGATGGAATAAACGAGTCGGAAAATAAATTTTGTTAGTAAAATTAGACCAATTAAAAAGTTAATGGTAAAAACGAGTCACATCTAATAGTTTGATGGTACCTGACATAGTTCACCCTTTGATTTATTATACAAATTGATACTTGAATTTGTTAATTTTTTAAAATTAGTATCAGAATTTTTGCGTCTTAAAATGATACTTAAAATTTAAAAATTGTCAAATTGATTTTTAAACTTGAATTTTTTTTAGTTGATGCTTAATGTTGATCTGGTGTTTCAACTACTATAATACTTTGTTTCCGAGGTATTTATTCTTTTTTTTACCATAATACCTTGTTTTGACTGTATCGCACTATGTATCATTTAATAACCGAATAGATCTCCTATCTTTGGTTCAAATCAAATTTCAAATGAAAGAATTTTAAGTATATTTAGAACTAAATAGATACCGCCGGCATGATTTTCTACACCCGCTTATTTTTCGGGAGTATATTTATGCACTTGCTCATGATCATGGTTTAAATAAATCGAATTTTTTGGAAAATCATAGTTATGGTAATAAATTCAGTTCACTAATTGTAAAACGTTTAATTATTCGAATTGATCAACATAATCATTTGATTATTTCTGCTAATGATTCCAACCAAAATCCATTTTTTGGGCACAACAATAATTTGTATTCTCAAACGATATCGGCGAGATTTGCAGTCATTGTGAAAATTCCATTTTCCTTATGATTAGTATCTTACTCACAAAGGGAAGAAGTCGCAAAATCTCATAATTTACAATCAATTCATTCAATATTTCCTTTTTTAGAGGACAAATTATCACATTTAAATTGTGTGTTAGAGGTACTAATACATCATCCCATCCATCTCGAAATCTTGGTTCAAGCTCTTCGCTACGGGATAAAAGATGCTTCTTCTTTGCATTTATTACGGTTTTCTCTCTACTAGTATTGTAATTTGAAGAGGTTTATTACTCCAAAGAAATCTATTATCGTTTATCCACGAGCCAAGCCACTACTTTCTATTCGCTATTCTCTTTATTACTATTAACAAATTAACAAATCTTAACAATTATTACTATTAACAAATTAACAAATCTTAACAACTCAAATGACTACAACAAAATAAATACTTAAAAGGACGAATCCACTCCTCTTATCTTAAGAATCATTAAATTCTATACCTATAAAAGAGCGGCCTGATGCATCATGTAAATTGTTTGAAATGTAAGAGTCAAATAATTCTTTGTGGTGTAAGAAAATATCTCTCATTTCTCTTATGAAGAAATTATTTTTTTTGCTTCCAAAAGAATGTTGTTATGTTGTCGTGACCGATGCACTAATCCTTTGAATTCGGTACCAGCGGGTACCATACCCCTTAACACAACGTTCTCTTTCAGGCCTTTCAACCAATTGATACGACCTCAGAGAGCTGCTTTTGTTAAAACTCGAGCAGTTTCTTGAAAACTTGCTTCAGATATAAAACTTTGAGTGTTCAGAGATGCTCTCGTTATTCCCAATAAGACGACTCGATTCTTTTAAAGCACACCCCGTCCGTTCCGCTCGCAATAATCCAATCAGTACTCTGGGTAAAAAAACATTAGACATTCTATCTTCTGAAACTATACTTTTGATTGTATTTGATGTATCTTTTAAAATTTTAAACTAAATGAAGAGGACACCCTTGCTTGCATACCACTTTGATTTGGATAAAATTTAATTTCAGTATTTTATATTTTAATTGATTAGTTTATAAGTTTTATCATATATTTAATATTATTTAATATAATTTATATTTTTTAAACAAAGAAAGGGGATTACTCCCGTTGAGAATTGATCTCAAAATCTAAGAAGAAGAGGAAGGAAATTGATATAATTTATATTTACTTTATAATTTATGAACATTTCTTTTAATAGTATCATTTTTAATATTTATATTTAAATTCTTTTCTTGAAAGTACAAATATCAATTATTTTAGGTTTTATTTCAAGTTCAACTCAATTTTTAAAATTAATTCAGATAAACTCGAATTAAATTTTATTTAACGAATCATATAAATCGAAGTTTGAGTAATTAATTTATTTTTATTTTTTATTCATTCTATGCACAGTATTCGTATATAAAAATAATGCAACAAAAAAGGTGGGAGTACATTTTCCAATGTGACAATTGGAACATAAAGTTTAACCAAACTCTTAAATTAGATCAAATAATGGTTTATCTTGTCGAAATTAAAATACATATTTCAAATGTTATTTGCAAAGTAAAGACATGTTAGGTTGGTGGTCCGTTTCTACGATTGTCATCTAATTCACGATGTCATACAACCAAACGACTCCTAATTATTATTTCTAAAACATCTAAATTTGAATGTTTTGTATCGATATACGCCATCAAATAATTAAAATTAATAAATAAATATTACATATAACCACATTAAAATATTTATAAAAAACACAATTTCACACATTAAATATGGCTACGACCTACGAATTTTCAAAAATCCTATATTTATTTTTTATATATGTTACATTATTAAAAAATTAAGTCATAATCTTAAACTAAAAAAAACAAATATTACACTTTAACCTATATATTTTAACCTTAAATTATAACTCTAAACATTAATCACAAACTTTAAATTTAATTTTTTACTATTTAAACAACGAAAAGGGACAGTTTAAAAGAACACAATACCATAAAGGAACAAAACAAAAACAGTGTCCCACTCCATAACTCTCATTAGACCCCCCTCACCAACTCCATCAAAAAAGAACTAATCTTTGCAATTAAACAAATAATCAAGCTAAATTTTCAGGATATACGGAAGAACCCCAAGCCAAAAGAACTATTTTTTCCCCTTCTTTTATTATCATTTTTCTGTATTAGTTTGGGGAAGAAGCTGAAAATGGCAGGGGATGATTTAGAGAACAGGGGAGGAAGGGCCAAGAGAAACAGCAATAGCATTAATAACAGAAACGGCGTTGGCCACATAGCTTCACCGACAGAAGATACAGACAGCCAATGGACATCTTGGTTGGTGCCTGTGTTCGTGGTGGCTAATGTTGCTGTTTTTGTAATCGTTATGTATGTCAACAATTGTCCGAAGCAGACTCGTACGAGGCTTGTCGTCGGCAAGTGCGTTGCGAGGTTTCTCGGTCGTTTTTCTTTCCAGCCGTTGAGAGAGAACCCTCTCTTTGGTCCCTCTTCTTCCACATAAATTTTCTTGTCCCCTGCAATGTTTCTTGGATTGATTTGTCGAAAATTTTGCTGTTTTTATTGTGTTTATGTATCTAAAATGAAGATTTATTTTCACTTTCTTACAGATTGCTGAAATTGGGAGCTCTGAATGGAACAAGGTTGTTGTTAACCATCAAGGATGGAGGCTTGTAACATGCATCTGGCTACATGCCGGTGTCATTCATCTTCTAGCAAACATGCTGAGTCTTGTCTTTATCGGTATTCGCCTCGAGCAACAGTTCGGTTTCGGTACGTTTCTCCATCTGTTTTAAGCTTATATCAATGCTTGTTCATGATTGTAGATGCCTGATATTTGTTGTTACTTGTTACTACTTCACAATCTTGGCAGTACGGATTGGAATCCTTTATCTCTTCTCAGGATTCGGCGGGAGCGTGTTGTCGTCTATATTTATACTAAACAACATCTCGATCGGCGCCTCCGGTGCTCTTTTCGGACTTCTTGGCGCGATGCTCTCCGAGCTTATTACAAACTGGACCATATACACAAACAAGGTGAACATCACAAACTGTTCTGCTTAGCCACCAGACCCTTTCTCTTGCTTACATCCTATTGTTTATATATTCCACAGGCTTCAGCTTTGCTAACTCTTCTGGTCATCATTACGATTATCCTCGCAATAGGGATTTTGCCACACGTCGATAATTTCGCGCATATTGGTGGTTTTTTAACCGGCTTTCTACTCGGGTTCGTCCTACTACCTCGGCCTCAATTAGAGTGGTTGGAGCGCGGGACTGGTTTGAAATCGAAGTACAAGCCTTACCAATATGTCCTGTGGGTGGCTTCCGTTGTAATGTTGGTTGTAGGGTAAGTAATCAAACCATTCAAGATAAAACATGCTTTGGATATGGATTAAGGGTTTATAAGAGGACTTGTAACGTTGTCACGTGTCTTTTAAATGCAGACTCGGCGTAGCATTGGTGGTGCTCTTCCGGGGAGAAGACGGAAATGAACATTGCAGTTGGTGTCACTACCTCAGTTGTGTTCCCACCTCTAAATGGGATTGCAATCAAAGCAATTAGCACCATAATTCTTTCTTCTTCAATCTCTTTTATATGCAATTTGTCATTTCATTATTAGAGCTTAGGAGTGTGTTGTGTTTTCAGTCTTGGCTTTATTTAAACATTAAAACACTGAATTTGTGATGTGTGTATACATGTATATGATGGAGCCTTTACTCATTCAACCTTCATGAACTACATGTTTTACATTTTGCAACGACCCGAATTTGAATCAAGGTCTCACCTGCAAGATTAGCAGGGATAAGGTCCAAAAACTGATACAAATGGGGAATCATAGATTTAAGATAGAGTGTTGATGTTGCTTTCATGGTCTACCTCAATAGGTGCAGCAGTGGACTGCACCACCGTGACAGACCTAATCTCGATCTGCGCCACCTTCATCAGCTAAGGTTCGCCCGAACCTTACCCTGGTTCACCCTGCTGTACACAAGCGCTGGCAATGTGACCATGCCAGGAGAAGGTATTGGACTCATGCTTTGAGTTGACTGCTGTGTTTTTTTCTTTGAATCTTGTTCCTTACATCAGAAGTAGCAAATGGAGAAACAACAACTAGTGTAACATAACAATGACAAGTTTAAATTATGTCTTTTGCAACAACGGTTCCGACAAGTGCAAGTTACAAATGTTTCATGCATCAGTTACAGGCTAGACATAGAATTGTTATTTATTCTTATTATTCTTGATCATGGGCTGAGTTTTTCCCGGGTTTGCTCTCACCATTCAGCAGCAACTTCATCGGAATTTTTGTTCAAGATTTGAACATAGAAACCCTCCGGAAACAGCAGTCCCGGCTGTCTAACGGCCTTTCCGTCCTTCATCACTGTCCACCTGAACGCGGTGGTAATTTGTACAATATTATCTCATGCTGAACGATTAAATATAGAATAATCTCTCTTGAATTACTCATCTTACCTGTATTTTGTGACCAGATGGTGAAGAAAAATAGCAATTTGCAGCTTTACAAATTCAGCCCCTGCACAAAGTCTTACACCACTACCAAATCCCATAAAGAACTTAGAACCTGCATTCTGTTCTTGCCCCTGGTTTTTGTTGTCATGCATATGGTAATTAGTTTCGAAAACCAAATATACTGAACCAAATTGTCTTTGAATTAGCTTTCGTATAGCAACTGAATTACCTTCCATCGCCATGGATTGAATGTAAGGGGGTCCTCGTATTTCGTAGAGTTCAAATGGACTGCTGGTGTACAAGCCAAAATGATCCAGCCTGCAGGAATTGTATATCCTGTACGACTCACAATTCACACAAAACACGGGTTAATATTTGATGCATTAACGGTTAAGTATAGATGGACTTGCGTGGAGGAATTAAACATGCCTTCAATCTCTATATCTTTTACCACTTTCCTGAAGATCGCCGGGACGATATTTCCGAGTCAGATGGTTTCATTGATAACCTGATAGGCAAAAAGTTACCGGTGTACGATTCACAAAGGACCCTAGTGAAATATTATGGTTATTGGTTAAGCTCACCATATGTGTGAAAGTCATGGATTTATATTCTTTCCAAGTGATGCTAGAACCCTTTGTTTCTCTTTCCCTTAAGATTGTTTCATGTTCTTGCTGGTGCGACACACAGGAGCGTCAATTGAAAGAAAACTAAATAAATATACAATTACCGATCGATCAATCAATCGATTCATTCAAAGACTTACGGTCAGCTCTGCTAGTGCTGGAGGGTTGCTACGAAGATACTTAAGAGCTAACACAACAGCAGAAGATGCAGATTCGAAAGCAGCAAAAGGAAGAGCAAACAGCAAATCCAATGCGGTCTGTTCAGATAGGATGCTCCCGGGATTGCTCATTTCTTCCACTATCGTATCAAGAAAATCTCTGTCATGTTTCTTCGGCGACGCTTGACGCCTGTCCTGCAACATACTTTTCACTACCTTCATTGCCTTGTTACACTTTGCCCTGTAAACATTGCCGGTAAGCCGTTCCGGGAATGTTTAGAGGAAGGAGATTAAACCCTCTATGAAAGCCGAATAACATCCTCTTATCTTCTCAGCAGACCTTGACTCATTGCAACCGAATAGCTTCCGCACGGTAAAATCATATATCATCTGTTAAGTAAAGGGATGAATCGTCAAATGTACGAAGAGTACAGGGACTAAGAACATAATTAGACCTAATACAAAGTGTAAAAAATCAAATTTATACATCTGATATGGCCTGTTTCAGTTCAACTGAAGGTTGGGCAGACCACATCTGCAGATGTTTGATGGTTAATCCGTCTAGTTCCGAAAGATGTTTTTCTTTCAGGGTTTCGGAACCGAAAAGGTTCAAAACTAAATTTCTGAGGTATTTGTGCAGGAATCCATGGCTGGATAACACATTTTCCTTCCGGACAATATCATCAAAGCTGTCCATGTACCAGCTTTGAACCAGCTTCCCTTCTTGTTGGAAAATGAAGCGATTGACATCAGGATCAGTGGAAACAACAATCTTCCGACCAACCAGGCTTGTTCGGAACAACGAACCATACCTGAAGATATATCAAATTCGAACAAGTAAATGTTAATTGGATTTGGACCACACATGTTCATATGATTTATGCATTAACATTACCTTTCCATTCTCGTTTTGATGAAAGGAGAAACATCGGAGGTGGTGTAAGGAGCAAAGAACTGAAGTGACTCTCCGATGACCGGCAAACCCATCGAACCCGGTGGGAGCTTGCCATTGCACCTTGGGTTCTTCCAGTGGTAAATCCATAACAGGATGCCTAAACGAGGAGTATAATGCAAAGCAGGGAATAGGCCATTTTGGTTCGGAAATACAAGCACAGCTGCATATATATATATATATATATATATATATATATATATATATATATATATATATATATATATATATATAGAGAGAGAGAGAGAGAGAGAGAGAGAGAGAGAGGCATGGGGCTGACGGCATTCATCGTCTCCTTTTGTTTGAGCGTGCAAACGCTGAAGGTTGACTTTGGAATTTCGATTTCGTCACCGGCGGCTAGGGGGGACGAGTTAGAAATTCGAACTCAAATTTGCATGATCGGTTGGTAATTTGTTAAGGAATAATTAAGATGGTTAATCACATGCATAAAAATGTCTGCCCCTTTTATAATACAAAAAAATTAAATTATAAGCGCTAACTCTAAATTCTAAATCCTAAACCTTACACTAACTCTAAATTTTTAAATCCTAAACCTTACACCCTAAAAAGTACACTATACTCCAAATTTTCTAAACCCTAACTTAAACCCTAAACTTAATTTTTAATGTGAGGGCATAAAAATGGCACCGAAAAGAGGCATGAGATTTTATCCTAATCATACATGATTATAATAAGAACAAAAATCCGATGCACCTAATTATGCTTCTTTCTATGCTTCACAATAAAAAACATTAAAAATTAAATTTTAAACTTTAATTTTAAATTTTACATCCTAAATCCTAGACTCTAAAAAATACACTATCTCTTATTTCCTAAACTCTAACTATAAACTCAAACTCTTAAATCTATTTTTTTTTAAATAAAATATAAAAAGAACATAATTAAAAGCAGATGATTTCTATCCGCTATAACACATCTATTATTTAATAGCTAAATTGCCATGCAGTATAAAAGCTTCTCTTTTTTCTTCTTTCTCAATATTGCCGTATGGTATAAAGCATAGTCCTCAATAGTGCCATGTGTTGGATGACTAATTTAATTGTGATCTAATCACAAGGTTGGTCATCCAATTCTCCATACTCTTATCCAGAGTTTCTCACCTTCAATTCTTATGTTTTAGTCACTCCACTTATTCCCCTCAATTTTCAATTTTATAAAAACTAGTCATTGATCCATAATTAGCCGTAATTCACACTTAATCTTAGTAATGATCATAATATCTTATTTACTGCCGAAAATGAAATTTCCGATCACCCGAATTTGATTTTCTACTAAACTAATTTTAAAGGTGTTACACATAAAAAGAAACATAATTAGGAGTAGAGTATTTTTGTTCGAGTCATAGCACATGTGGCACAAGACTAAATTTTATTAGATTTTGATTATAAAAAAAGGGGGAAAGAGAATTCCAAATAGGCTTTCCTCAACCTCTTCCAAGAACTCTACTGCCGAACCTCTATGTTTTTAAATTCCATGATCATTTTGACTTCAATTTAGCCACCATCTTCTTAAATTAATAGCAACTTTGACCAAACTACAATTATGGGAACCCTATTTCGGCAATGAGAATAAGAAGAATTAAGCCCGGAATAGCGTTTTGGATTATCCCATAAGTGTAATAGGAATCTTGTTTACTGAAGATTTGCAATTCATAAAGATATTACTTCATTAAGAGTTTTCTTGGAGAATTGAGTCTCGCGTGTGATAGAATGGGTATTGATTTCTACTGAAAATTTGCAAATTGTTCTATGTATAATAATGTGTTAAGTGGGTCGGTAAATTGGTACCATATTTTGTTGTTCCGAAGACTCTTAAAATCTGGTATTTTAGTATTAAAACAGAGTTAAAAGGAGGACCAAAACAACCGTGAATCAAGTGGTATTATTCCTTACAGTTTGTGTTGTTTTGTAATGAATTAATTTCATATCGTGCTAATAGATAATATGTATATGTAGCTGGTTGGAACTGTTCGAATTTGAAGCAGTCTAATGATTTTGTTGCAGGCTGTTTTAAGTCTTCTAAAGTGTTAAAAGATGGTGACACGCTTGATTATGATAACGTGTAGTTTATAATGGCTGGATTTTTAAGTCTAACAAGTTAGTATTTTATTTTGAATGTATAAGATAGTACGGTGATAGATCATAGAATGATTTGTTCTATGAAAGGAAATGAGACTGTCGTAGAAATTTTCAAATCAAGTACAAAATAAAAAGCTTAAGAACTGGGGAATTATATTCGAATCGTATGACTATTCGAATCGTATAACAATTCGAATCAGGTGAGTGTAGTCATGAGTTTCAGAAATAATTCAGTACCATTCTGATTATATTTAAATCTTTTTAATTATATATAACATTATTATATGGTTGTTTGAAAGCTCAATTAGAATATTATAGATGACATGATGTGGTAAAATGATAAGCTTGATAAGCTGAACTTTAATACTTTTCTTTGCAAGTATGAATGCTTTAGTTTTGATGTGAATTATAAATGATGCTATCATAAAAGGTAATGAAACAATAATATGAGAAACTATGAAATAAGATATTATGGAATCATGACATCTTGGAGCTTATAGCTCACAATAAAGAAATGTTATGAACTATGTTATGGAACTTTGAAATTGGAAGCCCACTTGTGACATAAGATTGTTCTCTTAATGTTAAAGCATAAAATATTATAAAATGTTTAAATAATGGAAGTCTTTGGATATTTTGGCATGAAACAATGGTATATTCGAACTACGGTACACTGATTACGACTCAAGGATGATGATTCTATATATGTGATATATTTGAACACTAGTCATTGCTTTGTGCTATGTGTAACACAGACCAATACGATTAAACACATACCATCTAGGGCAAATATAGTTAAAATACATGAACTCTAATGAGAATTCCGATAAAAATTTCTTATAAATATCGACAAAATATGATAAGTGTAAGACATGAAAAAATGCAAAAATATGTCCTATGCAAGCTTTGAAAATTTCAATATGTATAAAAATATGGTATATTTAGAATATTATATTATTCTGCTATAAATTTTTCGTTGTCATCCTTCGATTGTAATTTCTTTGTATACAATGCTAAAGCATGATATAGCAGTTACATTTATGTTTAAGCTACCTCAAAGTTAAGCAAGCTTATATGTTTCTTTGCATATTTTCAGGTGTAAAATCTCTATAAATGTCCGAAATCGTATTTAGAGGTTGCAAGTCACTCTTAAGGCATTGATTAAGTTTCTTTGTCAAACTCTTAATTGGTGACATATGAACTAAGCATTTGTATTAAGATGAAAATAATTTTCGATTGATATTATAATTTGAAATGAAAACTTGAGTAATGTTCATGTGGTTGCTATGTACTTTTATGAGTGAAGTTTTAACTGTATGTCTAGTTTTGAATTAGAATAGTTTGTAGAATGTGATAAATGATGCTAGCACATAATCTTGAGTTTAGGCTTGCTTCCTGTGGTTGCTTTTGGTACAAGAGGTATCAAATGAAAAAAATGAGGGAAACATAAAAAGAACAGGAGATTCTAACAAAATAGGCATAAAGGATCGATCCCTTAAGTTTCAGTAGCTAATTAAAATGATCTTTCAGGTATTTAGCACAAAAGGATCGATTCTTACATAAAAAGAATTGATCCCTTGAAATTTAAAAAGTTTACAATTTCGTCCTTAAGTCCTATATTGACTAATTAATGACAGAATTGATCTATGTTTCTTTTGAAGTTTATAATTTGGTAAGAATATATATTTAATAGTATATTTAAATTAAATATTTTGAAAGATCTTCAAAATTTTTAGAAATTTACAAATAAGTCCTAAATATAATTTAGTCCTTATTGGCTAGAATCAATAATTCAATATTGATTGGTTTAAGATCCCTGATAACTAATGAGTAATGTTTTGCTTTGATGTTAAGCACGTTTTGTGTTCGTTTGATTTTAATTTGAACGTCTGATTCTCTAATTTGAATTTCGGCGACATCTCTGATCACAGCTTTTTTCTTGGCCGGGTAGGGGTTGTTACACTATGCTCCACACTAAGAAACATTAAAAAATTAGATTCTAAACCATAACCCTAAATTCCACATCCTAAACCCTACACCCTAAAAAATGCACCCACCCCTAATTTCCTAAACCCTAACCATAAACTTTAAGCCTTAAACTTTAAACCCATTTTTTTAAAAATGAGGGTATAGAAGGGGCATAGTTAAGGGCAGGCGATTTTCATTCTTAGAACAAAAATTCTTTGCCCGTAATTATGTCTTTTTCTATGTTCCACACTAAAAAATATTAAAAAATTAAATTATAAACCCTAACCCTAAATTCTACATACTAAACCCTAAAAATACATTCTACTCCAATTTTCTAAACTCTAACCATGAATCTTAACTTTAAACTTTAAACCTATTTTTTTGAAGCGAGAGCATAGAAAGAGAATTGTTAAGGGGCAGACGATTTTTATCCTTGTAACGTAAAATATTTAATGTTAAACCGATATACGAGGCTTGGGGGTGTAACAAAATCGACCTGACTGAAAAGTTTATTGAAACGACTTTAGTCCAACTAGTTGTGACTTGAGGTGGTGATAAGTGATAATAAGTGATTTTATTTTTAATTTTTTAATCTTTCTCTTATTTTAATGAATATATACGATTTCTTTTATGAATATAGTTGTATTTTTTCTTATTTTAATGAAACCCAGTCTTTTATTTCTTGTTTAAAAATATTTCATGCTCACCTAAGTGCCGAGGAAAAAGACTTGTTCCGAGAAAAATATATACCTTTATCAGATTTAGTTAAGCCTTCACCAGTCGATACTCCAACTTGAATATTTCAATCATGGAGGCTCAAGACCAATGTTGCTCATCACCGGATGCAAAATTTTATGTTAAAGGAAAATTTTAGATTTTCAATTCAAAATATATAAAAAAATTTAAATCATATAAAATTTCCAAAATTTTAAAGGGAGCAACCACTCCTTCTAGCCCCCTTTAGGTCAATATCTGTTGCTGATTGTTTAATGTTTAGACACCCATCTGTAATAATACTGACTATTCACAATCAGCTCAATTTTTTAAAATGAAAAAACTAAAATAAAAAATAAATTTAAAAATGTTATATTCTTTGGTTTCCACTTTTCCAATAATAATAATAATAATATAACTAATACTTTAAAAATAAAAATTATTATTTTATGTATTAATGATGAAAAAAGTAACATTCAACTCAAACTTAAATTTAATATTTTTTATAAGAGATTCGTACAGGACGGAACCAAAAAAAATTTATGAAAGAATGGCGACTGAAAAGGGAGTTTTTGCAAATTTAATAACTAAAACCGGCCAAACACTGCAACTCGAAAATCTATTTGCTCTCACATAATGTTTAGATTTTTAAAAATTCCTAATGAAGTCATTAATAATCTATTACTGATTCAATTCACTTATGATTATAGATTTAATTGGTCTAATCACAGCATGAAAATACTTAGGCTACCTTTAATTGGAATCTGAAAACAACAAAAGCATTTTATCTAGTCATTCGACTCGATACACTGTCGTAAAATTACGAGCTTTAAATCTACTAATCGAAACACACATTAAAACAAAGTGAAAAAGACACGATGGTTATTATCTATCAGCTTGCACCGCTCTTGCCATATGCTCAGTTAGCACAATAGAGAGGTGGGACATTGCATTGAGATGGAAGCTGAGAAGCCATCCTGAGAGTGCTGCAGAGGCAGTCATGCTGCAGGGATTGTGTAGCGATGTTTTTTTTCTCGCTAAAAAAATGAAAGTTTGTTTTTTTTATTTTTTGAAAATATTGAATTCCGCGTGGAGTTTTAGAAAACCCGTATTTTATTTAAAATTGGAGTCGCCACCGGCCACTCAAGGTGGACCGGACACCGTAGAAAACCAGAGATTTCAAAATATTGGGTTCGGGAGTCGGTTACGGATGGTGAAGGATTAGCACCCCCACACCGCCCAAACTTGGTACTTTAATAATTACCGCTTTATTAATATTAAACTTTCCGAATTAAAGTGACGATTAAATTAAAATTTGGTTATAAGTGCGAGTAAATTTTAAAGGCCCCGTTATTCGAGAGTAAACGTCCAACCACTATCACTACGCCTGATACTGGCCCCGTTTACGCTCGAATAAAAAGGCACCGCATTGACAAAATATATGTTTGTTATGCAAACTTAAAAACACATGGCAAATATGAACAAATATAATGCGATAAAAATATAAACAAATAAGAGCATAATAAAATATTAATCTAACATAAATAAAATACTAATCTAATACATACATACATACATACATACATACATAACTATTAATTTAACACATAAATAAAAACGAATCTAACACAAATAAAATATTAATATAAAACCTAAAGTTAAAAATATTAATCTAACTTATAAATAAAAACGTATCTAACATAAATAAAATACTAGTCTAAAACATACATACATAACTATTAACTTAACTTATAAATAAAACATATCTAACATAAATAAAATATTAATATAAAACATAAATTTAAAACATACTAATATAAAACATAGATAAACATACAAATTAAAAACACAATTTTAAATTAACTTCTACTTCATTAAAATATAAAAATTACAACATAAATAAAAGGAAAGAAAATATACCTAATTAGGAGTTCGAACGACAAACCCGACTAGACTCCACCGAGATCTACCACGACCTCTCCAAAAATATTAACTAGATCGGACCTAAAATAGGACCCGATCGAACCGACTAGGACCGGAGACACGCCCCAATCTGGGCTGGCGGGAGCCTAAGCTCCTTATTCGGCCGACCCTTGCCGATTTCTCCATGGCTTGTTTGCCATTTCAATCCCAATTGCAATTCAATTTGTTGCTTCGCTTGTTGCCTATTTATAGAGGGGAAGAGGGTGACGTGGAGCCTTGTGCTCCACTCCCCTCCCCATTTTTTATTTATTTTTTTTTTTTGCTTTTTTTTTTTATTAATTTTATTATTATAATTATTTATATATATTATTACAATAATACTAAAAATACTAAAAACCCGTACAAAAATGAGTGATTACTGATTTGCCCCTCTTTACTTGTTCTTGTGAAACGAGAACAAAGCAAAGATCAAAAGCACTCATTTTTGTTTTATCTAACTAAACTTCTCTCCTTTTGACGCGTGTCTTCTTTCTTGGTAGATCTTCATTTCTTCTTGGCGCATGTCTTCTTTCTTGTTTTGGTTGATCCACCTTGTCACTCTCGGGAAGCAAAACCTTCAAAATGGGGTTGTTTGTTGGGAAGCCAAACCGAGTTCTTCTTGCTACATTATTGGTAATAAGCTAATACCTAAAGAGAGTTCGATCCAGTTTGCAACACCGAGCGAAAGAGGCGGGGTCTACAAAATTCGATCCGGTTTTGCAACACGGCGAGGAAGCAAGACCGATAGGTGAAAGTTCGATGTCCGATCCGGCTACAACTCGATTGAAGAGGCAAGATCGTAAAAACGAAAATTTTTCTCTCTTTTTTTTCTCTCTCTTTTTTGTTTCCTTTTTCTCTGTTTTTCATATTTTTTCATATTTTTTCTTTTTTTGTTTTTTTTCTTTTTCTATTTTTCTTTAAAACTTGAAAGTTGGTGAATTTTGACCAAGCTACAACACCGACGGAGAGGCATGGTCTAAAGTTAGTAATGTTGATCCGGCTACAACACCAAGCGAAGAGGCGGGATCAAGAGTTAGTGAATTTGGTCTAGCTACAACACCGACGAAGAGGCAAGATCGGGAGTTAGTGAATTAGGTTCAGCTACAACACCAAGCGAAGAGGCGAACCGAAAGTTAGATTTGACCAAGCTACAACACAAGCGAAGAGGCAAGGTCGAAGATTTGATCCGACGACACAAGCGAAGAGGCGAGGATCGGATAGTTGTTCCTTTTTGTGATCAAGCTACGACTCGGCGAAGAGGCATGACTGTAATTTGGTTGAAAGCTCATTTTTTCATTTTTTTTGGTTCATTTTTTGTTTTTTTCATTTTCATTTTTTGATTTTTTTTTTATTTTTTTTTTTTTTTTTTTTTTTTTTTTTTTTTTTTTTTTTTTTGAGATACAACATTGATACAACTAGAAAGTTAGTAAATTTTGACCAAGCTACAACACCGACGAGGAGGCATGGTCTGAAGATTTGATCCAGTGGAACCCTACTACGCCATCAGCGGATAAGTAGGACAGCAGCAACTGGGACCTAGCCACTCCATCAGCGGAGGACTGGATCGGATAATGATGACCTGGAACCGGCTACACCATCGGCGGAGAGCAGGATCGAGGAGGACAAAGGAGCTTGGACCCGGTCACTCCATCGGCGGAGGACTAGATTGGACAATTACGACTGGAACCGGCTACACCATCGGCGGATAGCAGGATTCGAGGGCGACCACTCCATCAGCGGAGGGTTGGATTGAATCATGACGACACTGGACCCGGCCACACCATCGGCGGAGAACAGGATCGAGGGCGACCACTCCATCGGCGGAGGTTGGATTGAATCATGACGACACGGAACCGGCTACACCATCGGCGGAGAACAGGATCCGAGGACGGCGGGAGCTTGGACCCGACCACTCCATCAGCGGAGGGTTAGATTGGATAATATGACGACTTGGAACCGGCTACACCATCGGCGGAGAACGAGGATCGAGGGCGGCGGCGGCTTGGACCCGCCACTCCATCGGCGGAGACTGGATTGGACAATTACGACTGGAACCGGCTACACCATCAGCGGAGAGCGGGATTAGAGGACGACGAGAGCTTGGGCCCGGTCACTCCATCAGCGGAGGACTGGATTGGACAATGACGACCTGGAACCGGCTACACCATCAGCAGAGAGCAGGATCAGAGGACGACGAGAGCTTGGGCCCGGTCACTCCATCAGCGGAAGACTGGATTGGACAATTACGACCTGGAACCGGCTACACCATCAACGGAGAGCAGGGTCAGAGGACGACGGGAGCTTGGACCCGGTCACTCCATCAGCGGAAGACTGGATTGGACAATTACGACCTGGAACCGGCTACACCATCAGCGGAGAGCGGGATCAGAGGACGACGGGAGCTTGGACCCGGTCACTCCATCAGGGGAGAGCAAGATTTGATAATGACGACCTAAAACCGACTACACCATCAGCGGAGAGCAGGATCAGAGGACGACGATAGCTTGTACCTGGCCACTCCATCAGCGGAGGACTGGTTCGGGCGATGAAAGTTGATAAATTCATTTTGATTTTTATTTCATTCATTTTTTTTTCATTTTTTTCTTTTTTATTTTTTCGACTTTTCAATTTTTTTGAATTCTTTTTTTTTTCTTTTTCAATTTTTTTAATTCTCTTTTTTTTGATAATTTTTCTTTTTTCTTGAACTGTACAAGGAAGTAAGACTCGAAAATAGGTCTGGTTGCACCGTCAGCAGAGAAACAAGACCTAAATAGAAATTTGATCTGCTTGGGGAAGATTCGGATCTGTTGCACCATCAACATAGAAACGAGATCTTCAGGATGTCTATATTGTTGCACCATCAGCGGTAAAGCAGAATCTGAAAATTGTTGGCCTATTAACAATGACGAAGGCAAGATCTGGAAAAGTCTATTTTCACGCTGCTCATCTTGGCGGAGAGGTATGACCTAAAAATGAAAAAACATTAATCGATAAATATTCCCAAAATTTTCTTTGTTACCTTTTATTGATGTTTCAAAGCATCCTCTTTGTGTTTGGTCTCCTCCAAGACTAAAGTTGGATGTCATGTTGTTGCCCCCACTAGTGAGGATGTTCGGTCTCTTTTTGAACCTTTTTATATGTACAAGCAAGATTGCATGAATGTATCTAATTTTATGTCTAAATGCATGTGTCTACCCTAAATGCATGGTGATTTTGGTGTATGCACTTAATCTAAATGTATGACGTTTGCAACAATGGTTTAATGCAAGATGAATGCAATCTAAATGCATGAATGTGATATGATTTTTTTGCCCTCAAAGGGATGCCCGACTCCTCCTTTGGTCCCGTCGGGATCTTGGTTTTTGTATGTGACGGTGCCCCAACCTTAACTTGGGTTCAATCAGTCATCGGGTGCATGCCCCAACATTTTATTCATCCCTATGCCATCGTCTCAAATCTGTTCTTGAATTTGACACTTTGAGTGTGGATTACATTGCCCTTAGGTTGGGTTTATAAATTGTGTTGGTTCATGGTAGCTTATTATTTTTTGATTGGGTGCAATTTTTTGCAGATTGTGGTCAAAGATGCAAGAGTTTGACTCGGCAATGAAGGTTGGACCTTGGCAAAGAATGCCCATTTGGGACCTTGTTAGAGGCACACTATTTGTAAAAAATATGTGGGGTGCTTTTGGACATGCCCCAAGATCAAACTTTTGTAAGAGGCTTTGTAAGGTGCTAGATCGACCATATTTGTTGTATTTAATGGGGCAACTTGAGGATTAGTTTTATTATTCGAAAATGAATGCATGCAAAATGTGTCCTAAATCGATGCAATGCAAAATTAAGATTGTGATGATGTTGTGCAATGATGCGGGTGAACTCGGTGCGATGAGAATAAAACGAGTTAGTACCAAATAGAATGATTAAATAAAACAAATGATAAATATAACAAAAATAGAGTAATAAAACTGTACATAAACAAGAAACAAGGCACCAGAGAGCCTAAATATGGTGACCACTAATCGGATGAGTTTCACATGGCTCTAAAGGGTTGGCTCCTACGGCTCACTATATGCAGTTTTGGTGCTAAGAGGTACCCAATTGTCCTCGCTGTCCTCTACTAAGAGTAGCAAGGCCCCGGTCATCACCCATTATAGGCTCCTTTCAACCGGGTTCAACTCGGGGACCCATTTGCTTATACCCATACGAAGGAGCGATATCCTCACGAAAGTATAAGGTACTCGAGCCCGAAGGTACTTGCTAGGCCCATACGGGAGAACGATATCTCCACGAAAGCATTAGCGTTTTCCCCACTTAAAAAGAACAGGTTTATATGCCATATATTTTAAATCGTTAAAATAAACGCGCAATTATAACCGAATGTTACTTTAATAGTCACTTTAATCCGAATTTCCAATATTAATAGAGCGGTAATTATTTGAAAAAGCTCGACTCTCATTTGTTTTTGAAAAACAAAAATGTCCCCAGTGAGTCGCCATCAGAGCGATGTTTTTTTTTTCGCTAAAAAAATGAAAGTTTGTTTTTTTATTTTTGAAAATATTGAATTCAGCGTGGAGTTTTAGAAAACCCGTATTTTATTTAAAATTGAGTCGCCACCACGCCACTCAAGGTGGACCGGACATCGTAGAGAAAACCGAGAGATTTCAAAATATTGGGTTCGGGAGTCGATTACGGATGGGGAAGGATTAGCACCCCACACCGCCCAAACTTGGTACTTTAATAATTACCGCTTTATTAATATTAAACTTTCCGAATTAAAGTGACGATTAAATTAAAATTTGGTTATAAGTGCGAGTAAATTTTAAAGGCCCGTTATTCGAGAGTAAACGCCCAACCACTATCACTACGCTCGATCATCGGCCCGTTTACGCTCGAATAAAAAGGCACCGCATTGACAAAATATATGTTTGTTATGCAAACTTAAAAACACATGGCAAATATGAACAAATATAATGCGATAAAAATATAAACAAATAAGAGCATAATAAAATATTAATCTAACATAAATAAAATACTAATCTAATACATACATACATACATACATACATAACTATTAATTTAACACATAAATAAAAACGAATCTAACACAAATAAAATATTAATATAAAACCTAAAGTTAAAAATATTAATCTAACTTATAAATAAAAATGTATCTAACATAAATAAAATACTAGTCTAAAACATACATACATAACTATTAACTTAACTTATAAATAAAACATATCTAACATAAATAAAATATTAATATAAAACATAAATTTAAAACATACTAATATAAAACATAGATAAACATACAAATTAAAAACACAATTTTAAATTAACTTCTACTTCATTAAAATATAAAAATTACAACATAAATAAAAGGAAAGAAAATATACCTAATTAGGAGTTCGAACGACAAACCCGACTAGACTCCACCGAGATCTACCACGACCTCTCCAAAAATATTAACTAGATCGGACCTAAAATAGGGACCGATCGAACCGACTAGGACCGGAGACACTGCCCCAATCCTGGGCTAGCCGGGAGCCTAAGCTCCCTTATTCGGCCAGCCCTTGCCGATTTCTCCATGGCTTGCTGCCATTTCAATCCCAATTGCAATTCAATTTGCTTCTTCGCTTGCTGCCTATTTATAGAGGGGAGGAGGGTGACGTGGAGCCTTGTGCTCCACTCCCCTCCCCCATTTTTTTATTATTAATTTTTTTTTTGCTTTTTTTTTATTAATTTTATTATTATAATTATTTATATATATTATTACAATAATACTAAAAATACTAAAAACCCGTACAAAAATGAGTGATTACAGATTGGAGTGCACCACAGCACTGAGGACTCGGATGTGTATCGATGGCACCGGGCACCACATAGGGTCCGCACACATTCAGGCTGATCAGTTGGTTCGTGCAGCTCATCTGCGCCATACCCGTCTATGTCTGCGCCCCGACTACAACCAGGAACGCAACTAGTAACGCAGCTAGGGAACTGAGGGATACCACTGGCTTGACAACCGCCATGTCTGGTTTTTCTTTTTATCTTGTCTTAAAAATATTCACTTTGGATTTTGGAAAATTTATAGTTGGTTTTGGAGGCTAAAAGAGACAGTAATCTATTGCGTGAGTTACCTGTATAGTTTTTAGCACATCGCAGTTATTGTTGTGTTCAGGGTAGGTGAAAGATTATATTTCATGCGTCTGTATGATTACGCACTAAAATTATGACAGGGACGTGAAATTGGTGTGAAAATGTTTTTTTTTTTTTAATTATGATAGTAGTTTGATAATCTTAGTAATTTTTTCACTTCTTATGTTTCAGATTATAGCTAATAATATTTGTTTGTATAAAACAATGTTATAAACTATTGATATACAAGCGTTTATGCCCCTTAGAATGGGGGGATTTGCTAAAAGAACATTGATTAGTTAATCTAGTTTTGTTAAGTTATTTAAGCTTAACTTAAATTTCTTAATACGCGATACGGATAGTTACTAAGTTTAATTGATTTTTTTTCTTTTTTATTTAGTACTGAAAATTTGTAATTCCAAACTATTCAAACACAAATAATCAAGCTTATGAGTGAAATTGAGCATAAACGAGTTTAAATAATGGTAAGGTTGACCTTGACCTGAATGAATATTATTTTTTTAGCTTGAGCTCTATTCGAGATAAAATCGAACTACTTGAGTTCAAACTCGGTTAAGCTTGTTTATAGGTTCTCGTACTCAAATTTAAATTCAAATTCAATTAGTCTCATTTATAATTTTATACAATTATATCAATAGATTCAACAATTAAATTATTAAAATATGAATCATTTAAAAAGTTATAAAAATTATAAGAATTTTACATTAGTATGGATGATCTTCATATTAGTGTACACACACATATATATTTCAAATTCAAAAGATTTATCAAATGTCTAATTAGAAGTAAATTTAATTTTTTTTAATTGTAAATTCAACAAATTCATAACGAGGGGAAATCTGGAAAAATGATATTGACTTGGGTTAGGTTAAAAGGGAAATGCTAATCAAACGTAGTTTCTATGGTTATTGGGTTAAAAATGTTGTAAAATTTTATCGTAGAAAAACATGATTTGTTGATATAAGTGTTTAATATTACTGTAAAAAAAAACTATTATCATAAAATATGATTTGTTAATGTAAGTGTTTGACATTATTATGGGAAGATAAAATGTTTTACTAATACATAAGCCGTCTATATTTCACCTACCCACTACATTAAATTCTTGACAATTTTGTGTTGATTCACATTCTCCTTTAGGAAAGCCTAGAAAATTGGTCTAATCACAGTTTGAAAATACTTTGGTTGTGTTAATTGAAATCGTAAAACACCACTATGATTTTTGTCTAGTCATTCCACTTGATACAATGTCCTAACACAAGCCTGAAAAAGAAATTGTGAAATATTAATTTTCGAACTTTAAATATAATGAATTGAAACACCCATTAAAACAAAAGAAGAAAAAGAAAAAAATGAATAGAATTATCTATTGTGTGTATTTCATCTCTATTTATGACATGATCATTCAAAGAATTGTTGGATTTTTTAAAACTACATTTTAAAAATTAAATTTATATAGGCAATTATATTAGGTTCCTTTTTTCAAAATTTATAGTTATGAGATTTTCTTATTGATTTATTTTTATTTTTTTGCTCAAAAACTGACCATGTGTTGTTGAAATTGTTGCTACAGTTACGAGGATGAGCCAGCTGAGCCTGAGATTGAAGTAAGTACATATATGTGTGTGTGTGAAAGAAATCATATGTAAATAATAAAAGTTATTTATTGTCTATTGGATTATCTTTATGGTGGACAGGAAGGAGCGGAGGAAGATTTGGAAAACAATAACAATGATGACGTTCCTCTGGAACCTATTGAAACGGAGGAGAGATACTACCAGGATGCAAAAGACAAAGCCAGTCGCAAAACATCCAAGTACATGACTAAATATGAGCGAGCTAGAATCTTGGGCACCCGCGCTCTGCAAATCAGGTTTACTTAATAAACTTTAGATTCTTTGTTTCTTTTTGAAAGGGGATGCGGTTTAGTAGCTCCAGTTATGTTATCTGCTTTAAGCTTCTTTTTTCCTTAACAGTATGAATGCTCCAGTTATGGTTGAGTTGGAGGGTGAGACTGACCCACTTGAGGTAAGATTAGTTAATGCCCATATTCCTCATTTTCCCACTCTTTGTTATAGTTGGTAAAGCCACGCGTGAGCTTGATACTAAGGCAGTAACAGTTTGAATACTTATATGATATTGCCACATTACTTAACTATTTGACGGTACATTTTTTGTATATCGGTATGTTTTAATTGGACATTGTTCTCTTTTCCTTTCTTTTCATTGCTAGAAAGAAATTTTTATGAGTGTGTATAAGGAATATGACCTCCTAGATGCGTGCTCGACCGATAATTTATATACTAGAAGTTTAGAATTTAAGTTTGTTATGTTTAATTCTTTGCATGCTGAATGTGATAAGGAGATATGCAATATCATAATCCTTTAACCAGATAAACAATAATGATGTGGCACTGGTTTTATCATGCTCATTTTGCATCTTGTTCTGGTTGAAACACGATTGGCTTTAGTTTAGTTCAGGTGTTCTCCATGAGTCTCCCCTTTTCATCCTCCTTTAGCAGTTCCTCAATCAGTTATTTCCGCAGAAGTTTTTATTTATCTCCTTTGCATCATTTGCCGGTCTTCTTTCCAATTTCCCGGGCTTCACCCAGACTTGACAATTTGTGTATCTGTCTTGTATTTGTGTATCATATGGTGTCATAATTATGTTTAAGATATTTTATATTGTTATTTATTTATTTTTTGGTGTTGTGATTATTTGTGTGTTATATTCCTATAAGGCATACTGAGCTGCATGATTAGTGAGAATGCTCCCCATCTCCAACAAGCTGACATTATATTGCTTTTACTTCGCTATAGCTCTCTTTTTTTTTTGGCATTTTTATAATAGATTGCCATGAAGGAACTTCGAGAGCGGAAAATACCCTTCACCATTCGGCGCTACTTACCTGTTGGAAGGTGAGATTTCGTATATTCTTTTAAAAGTTATCTTCTACTTTGTATGTAACTGATCATCAGGCCTTACCTGATGCTATTGCTTTGTAGTTTAAGGTCTAGGGGTTGGGTTGTAATAGTGTATTCTTTTACGTGCCTCATTTTGACGCATTTATGATGGATTAACTTTCGGTATAACAATATTTCAGTTATGAAGATTGGGGAGTCGATGAGTTGATTGTGGAAGATTCATGGAAAAGACAAGTCGGAGGCAATTGATTATCAGTCATTCGTCAAAGGAGGAATATGAATGTGTTCTCACTTTCAGGTTCGGTGTTTATCTTAGATTTGGTCTGTAGATGTAAAAAAAAAGTGTACTTGCATGATGCATTTCAAACTATATATTGAAACGAAAACGACCCCGGTTTTAATGGCATTTCGAAGTTTGTATGCAAGTTAGATCTGAATACCTTGCAATGGGGCTGTTGGTATATATTTTGGTATTTAGAGTCAAACAAAAACTGCAAACAGGAGGAACAATTAATCATTCAATATCCATTACTTTTAATAATGTCAAGCACTGTATATATTTGAATTCATATGAACAGCACAAATTCTGGGCCTTATTTATATTGCATTGCTGAGTCAGTGCCAGGTCAAGAGCTGTATCCTCACTCATATTACTGTTGCTGAACATGATTTTTGTGGTTACCATATTTTGTTTCAATTTGTAAGGCACTAGGTCTGGTGGGACCAGTCCCATGTCTTTTCTTTCATTAACCAAAATAATGTTGGGTTTCATTTAAATTAAGGTAATTATTTGATGCACTGTTAATGAGTTTTTTTCCTCTAATAGCAGGCTTTTAAATATGCCACGTATTTCTTTTAGGGGCCTTAAATCTTCACCCTTAAGCTCTAAATCATATATTTTATTTTTAAACTTTAAAACATAACCACAAACATTAAAATTATAAATTCTAAACCTTAATTTAAAAATTAAACACTTGTGAAAAATAAGATTTCTACTGTTTGTGCATAAAATATATATTTTTAAAATTATTGTTATTTTAATGGGTTATTATTTCATATACTTACAGTAAATTAATTTTTCACAAGTATGTTTAATTTTACTTTAAAAATTAAAATTTAACTCTAATCCTAAAATTTTAAACCTTAACTTTTAAACTCTAAAATTCAAATACCTAAACCACAAACCGTAAATTAATTTTTTAAACATTAAATTGGATTGCAAACAATTTTTTTACTGTCGTAAGAAATATTGTTTTCGTTTTTTATACAATACTTAAATTGTCCATAATTTCAAACCCCTAACTTAATTAAATAGAGACAATTATGAAGAAATCTAATTGGAGCTTAAAATTGTGTAATTATCATAGACGGAGTGATAAAATATTTGTTTAAATTTTTATTTGAGATTCGATTTTCGGACCATTAATTAATTATTTAATACGAGGAGAAGGGAATGCCATCGATGAATAGAGACATTGGGGCAGTTGAATCTATAATTAATGAATTGAAAAATAAAAAAATAGATAATATTGATTTGCTATTATTAAAAAATATCATGCGAGGGTGAGGGAACACATGGGTTATTTAAATAGTGAAATCATGTGCATAAGTCAAGCCTAACCCTTAATTAATGGTTTTTATTTAACGACTTAAATTAAACTAAAGAAAATGCATTATAATTTGGTCAGAATTATCAAACTGATGCCATGGACAGAATGCTATTGGCTGAGCATACACTAAAAGATTAATTTGTAGTGGTTTCCACTTTCCAAGCTTTGAGCCAATTGAATTAGGGTAAAATTTTGAGATTACCTTACAAAATATAAAATTTTAAACCCTAAAACTCTAAACCTTAACTCTTAATCCTAAACTCCTAACATTTAAACCTTAAATTATAATCTTAACCCCCTAAAATTAAAAAGACCATGTAAACTTTAATTTACATGGTCTATATATTGAAGTTTTTTCCATTTAATTATTGGCTTATTTTGGGAATTTCCTGAAACCACAAAGGAAAAAAAAGAAAGAGTGTACGGATAACGTATACATCTACATTATTCCAAATGTATATATGGTTCGTATTTGATGTATTGAAGATGTATAAATTTATATATAATTATTATATATTTGTTGAACCTAGCACGTGTCTCGGTGGAAAAATAGATGATGTTTATTTTAGGAGATACGAGTTCAAATCGCTCTGTCTGTAAAGTGTATGTCCATTGCTAAAAGGTTAAGAATATGTATGAACAAATACTACTTGCTGAAATAATCTTTATACATTTTTATTTTTAGTTTATGTACTTTTCAACTTTTAGAAATTCGATTCTGACAAAAACATCAAATATTAATATTTTATCTCTAACTTTAAATTTTGACTTCGTCCCTAATTCGACATGCATCTTATTATACATATTTGGAATCATGTGTATATATACACATACGTTATCCATACACCATTTTCTTTTTGTGGCTTCAGAAGATAACTACTGGCTGATCCATTCATATATATATATATATATATATATATATATATATATTCCATGCACACTCATACAAACCTCCCTTTTCACCAATGTCAAGAAGAGAATATTAATATTAGGCAAATACTCCACCTTTATACCCTTTTCCTTTCCCCGAAATCTCCAAAACCAAATTCTTTGATTTGCTAAAAGAATCCTCTTCTCTTCTCTCTCCCTTAAAAATGAAGAAACTGCTGCCCTCTCCGTTGATTTCTCCCCCTGTTTCCTGCTTAGTTTACCATCTCCTCCTCTACCTTCAAACCCTTTCTTGAGACACAAACAATCTCACTTTTCATTTTCCTTCAGCTCTACTGTCTTTTTCTTCTTCTTTTATGGGGGCTGGTGTTTCTGCGGATTCTCAATTCAAGACCGGTCTTAACGACGTGCCCGAAGGTTGTATCTCGTCCATATACATGTACTTGGATCCGCCGGAGATTTGCAAGATGGCGAGGCTGAACAGGGCTTTCCGTGGAGCCTCGTTGGCTGATTTCGTGTGGGAAACGAAGCTGCCGTCGAACTACAGGTACCTGGTGAAAGAAGTTCTTGGTCAGAGTCCGGACTCTTTGTGCAAGAAGGAAACTTTTGCTAGACTGTGCATGCCTAATCGCTTTGATGGTGGCACCAAGGTAGCTTTCTCTCCTTCGCTTGTAGTTCGATAAACAACCTATCGAAAACCCAGAGTAAAATGGATTTTGTTTTCTATAGGAAGCGTGGTTGGATAAAAAGAGCGGTAAGCTTTGCTTGTCGGTGTCGGCCAAGGTGCTGAAAATAACCGGGATCGATGATCGGAGATATTGGAATCACATTCCAACAGAAGAATCCAGGTAACACAATAGTGTTGTTTTCTTTCTGTGTTTCCTATCCTAAATTGCCATGGAAAATGACATTTTTCATGTCTGGTTGGTCCTGAGGTCATTTAAGTTGTGAAAATGAATTAGAGTTGTTTAAAGATTGAATTGTTAGATTTCGATATCGATGACAAAATCGAGACCCTAAAATAGAGTAAAACCAAGTTGAATGGTTATTTGTTTTGAAGTCACTTATATGTTGATTACTTGCCTTGTCTTTTAAGTTTTTCATATTTGTTTTTTTGTGCAGAGTAGATGCCTTACCTAATGAAAATTATGGCTACATTTTATTAATCCCTACAAGCTTGTATAATTAACATTGTCTACTTTTAAAAGCAAAGAAACGTGATTTCATTTTTGATTTAGTCCACACTTCAAATAAATGATTAATTTAGATGTTACTTGTATTTGTTATATGTGTAGATTCGAGACAGTAGCGTATCTTCAACAAATATGGTGGTTCGAAGTTGTTGGAGAATTAGAGTTCGAATTTCCACCGGGATCATACAGTGTATTCTTCAGGCTGCACCTAGGCAAACCCTCGAGAAGATTCGGGCGACGGGTGTGCAACATTGATCAAGTTCATGGGTGGAACATGAAGCCAGTCCGGTTCCAACTCTCGACATCGACTGGCCAGCAAGCCTCGTCGGAGTGTTACTTGTATGAACCTGGGAACTGGGTTCATTACCATGCGGGTGATTTTGTCGTCGATGACAACTCAGATTCTTCGACGAAAATCAAGTTTTCGATGATGCAAATCGACTGTACACATACGAAAGGAGGCCTTTGTGTAGATTCTGTGCTGATATACCCCCGTGAGTTTAGGCAGATGAGATTCAAGTAATTAAGGCAGATGATACTAATTACATCAAAATTGGTGTTTTCTTTTTCTTTTTTCCACAAGGATATAATTTGCACATGTGCTTTTTCAAATGTCTTTGTAGTTGGTTGATGCACTTTTGTATTATTTTATTTGTAAAGTAAATTAGAGAATAATTGTGTTTTAGGTCTGGTGGGTTAACCCATCTTTTTATTCGTTGAAAATGCAACACTTTATAATAAAAATTTTATCATATTAAATTTCATATAAATATGTGTCAATTCGAACTCGGGTCGAATAACATCATTCTTTATGACCACTCAATGACAATCAATAAACATATTTTTATATTATTTATTATCGTAATGTTTATATGTATTAATTTAAGCATAATTATTCTATACACTAGTAGTAGAAACTAAAATTTTTTAGTTTAGGAATTCAATTTAGGACATAGTGTT
>JAGYYJ010002480.1:0-141500 GCA_019671005.1 Hibiscus mutabilis
GATGTTATGTATGTGTCCTAAAATACATGGGACATTAACAAAACCTTTCTGTTGCAGGTCTCTAGATCTATTGGTGATGTCTATCTTAAAAGTGCTGAATACAACAGGGCGCCTCTATATCAAAAGTTTTGTCTTCGTGAAGCTTTTAGAAATCCAATTTTGAGCTCCGAACCATCGGTATCTACACATGAGCTCCAACCTCATGATCAGTTTATCATATTTGCTTCTGATGGGCTCTGGGAACATCTCAGCAATCAGGATGCAGTTGACATAGTCCAAAACCATCCACGCAATGTAAGATATACTTCTCTTAATGGAGAATTAGTATAGTTGTACTATTAAGTTATAATCTGCTTATTAACTGCATGAATTGTGGTGCATGGTACCAATTGGCTAAATTGAGCTTATTTCAGTGTATTTCAATGAGTTCTAACCTCATCTTAACGTAAAGCAGTATTGTCCTATTGCAACTTAAGCTTCCATTTGTATCTGCTTGGAGCTCGTTAATTTTGTTTTTCATAAATATGTTGCTTCATTCAGTGTGACATCAATACTTTTTGAACATTCATTTTGTACTGCTGGATTTCTAATGCCACAGCAGCTGATTATCCTTGATTGCATTAGCTGTTTGTTAGCTTTAGAAGTTTCGGTACAAACTTGTCCTCTATTTAATGGTGGGATATATGTGTGAAAATGTAAAACAAAATGTAAATTCTCACCTTATAATCTAGGTTTGGAGATAATTGAATGGAGCCTTTAGCAACCAAGCCCACATATTTTGTTTGTCTTGTCATATATGTGTTATTGTAATTGTCATAGAATGGCGGAAGAGAGGTAAGAATATCTTGTGGATTTATATGCATTACCTCTTAATGCAAAGGTAGTCATATTATTTTTGAGGAGTCTTGTTGGTGACTGGCGAGGACCACGGACAAAAGTATTTGTTTATGATTGTTTTGTGCTCATTCTTCTCACAGGGGATTGCTAGGAGGCTTGTGAAAGCTGCCTTGCAGGAAGCTGCTAAAAAGAGAGGAATGCGATACTCGGATTTGAAGAAGATTGAGCGAGGCGTACGCAGGCATTTCCATGATGACATCACAGTCGTAGTCTTATTTCTCGATTCGAATCTTGTGAGCAAAACCAGCTCAGTAAATAGCCCTTCATTGTCCCTCAAGGGGGGTGGAATTAGCCTGCCTGCAAAAACTCTGGCTCCCCGTGCCACAACTTAACGCCAGTCGACAAGGTTAGCAACTGCTACTGTTGTATCTAGCACACAATCCTCCTCTCACGCGACGCCCTCGATTCTTATCAGCAAAGACAGGAGAAGGTGCAGCCTTTAATTAATATTTATTTATTACATAAGTATTTTTTATGTACAATGTAACATTTTAACCCGAGAGACTCTATCTAGTTTATAAGCCTGGTATATTCGACTGCTCTAATTCTGGAGATTTTGGGTCTTGTAAGTTATGTTGACATCCCTGACAACGAAACTCCCTAGAGTTGTTTATTTGTTGCAATAATATGAGCTTCACGTTGAAGCTCTGTACTGGAATGGCCATTAGTGGAATAATTTACATCTTTTTGGGTCATTTTTTCTTCTGTTTTGATTGGATTCAGAGTTGATACTTGTATAAAGACAACTCTCTTTAGTTGTCCAGATTCCCAGATGGGATGTCACATGGTCATGTCATGTGATGTCATGCCATGGATATGATATTCTTGTGGCCGGTGGCCATGTCATGGACTCTCTTTGCATTGCAAGTTGCAACAAACCAACAATCATTTACAGGAGAAGCAATAGTAGGTAAGAATTTGAATTTGATGAACCAAAACAAAATACAGAACCCATTAGGTAAGAATGGTGTAAAAAATATAGTAAAATATAAACAACTCTTCTAATCGTATGGTTTTACAATACATAACATTACATATTCCTTCTGCACAATGGACAAGAAGCATGACTCAGAAGCCACTTGTCTATGCAAGGCAAATGGAACATGTGATGACATTGCGGCAAGCTCCTCACTGTTTCTCCAGGCTGAAAATCCTGCATTTATAAATCATAAAACACAATCAAATAAGCTTCTTATTAGTAGCAGCTAGTTAAGTTTTACTTATAATGGTCTGCAATATGAACTGGACCTGCAGGCAAACTGAGCATGAAACTTTCTCCCCAGAAGCATCAATATTGTTGTTATTGGTGATTATCATCTTTGGGATTCTTTCCACCACATGTCTAGCCAATCCTTTAGCACTGCCGGTGTCGAATATGTTGCGGACCTCCTCGAATGTTATTTCCGGATCGGCAGCACCCATCTGGTGAAAGAACTGAAATCTTAGGTGAATTGCATCTTTGATGGTAGTATCATTTTGCAGAGTGTATAATATGTGTTACCTGACTTTGGACTGCACTCAGCATGGCCGGGCCGATTCGTTCTCGAACAAGCCTCCCACTTAGAAGGCTTGCAATCACATCGATCTGCACAAAGAACGGTTTCCATCACTCACAGGTTGAAAATTGTTGTTCATGGTATTATATAAAAGAAAACAGAACAGCTCACCAAGTAAAGCAAACATCGGATCCCCGATTCGTCGGATTGCCAAAGGAGAAGAGAAGATTCGAAGACTTCGATCGAGAAAACCGCACCGGAGATAGCCCCAACAGCAGCCCCGCGAACAAACCCACTCTCGGTCTCTTGTCCTATCAGAGCCCCCGTCAAGGCCCCTAACAAGGTCCCCACTGCACACACAAAAACGTCAATCTCCATCTCCACCAAAATCAAACTGTTCTACATGTCAAATTCTATGAAACCAATATAAGACAACTTAATCCCAACATGCAACATAATCAGATTGACTCTCTAATAACAGGCAGAATTCAATTCATTACAAGACCAATGAAAAAAAAAGTGTTGTAAATTCGATCGGCGACGGCACCGGTAGATTCAAAAGCTTTTAAAGAAACCAACCTAACGCAAAGAAGGTAGTTAAGATGGCAGAGAAAACGTTCCCAATGATGGCAGAAACAGCGAAGCTGCAAGAATCTTTAACCTTTTCAATGAAATTTCTGAACAGATTGAACGATGACGAAGAAGAACGAGAAGGGTGTCCGTAAAAATCCATTCTTTTCGCACATAAACAAACCCCGTCTGTAATTAAAGCTGCAATTTTTTTCTCTCGGATGCAACCCTTTCTCCTATGAAACAATACAAAACTGTCTTGTTGTGGATGGAAAGAATTCCATTAAATATTGTAAAATAAATTTGTTGGTAGTCAAAAGACACGGGGGGAGAGGATACAGACTAGAAGCTTCTTTTCTGGCTTTCAGTTTCAGACAAATGTTGCATGGATTTTGAGACGTAGGATGATACGATGAATGGATGGGTCAATCTCTGATCTTCCACGAAGCTGGCTACATCTAATAGACAGAGACAGGTTTCTTTTTTGTTTGTTTTTTTTAATGTTTTTTATTGTTTTTTCTTTACTTTTCTTTTTGGTGGCTTAGCTAAATGAATGCAAGCTTATTAATGAGGGCTGGCTGCTGCACATTTTAGACTTTCAAATGTACTTCTTTTCATCAAAACTCGTAAGATAGGTATCTAACCAATTGGAACCATTTGCAACTTACAACTACTTTGATCTTTAGACTAGGTAATTGTTGTATTTTCGGTCGTGATATTTTATCACAGTTATAAACATAATAAATATTATTATAATTATTGTATATTATTATTTTTCGTAATGACAAATTTAGACGATGTTATTATAGTTATATAACGACCGCAATATGAATTCTTCATAAGTACTCACCCCTTTCTTGTCTTGGTCAATATTATTTAGTTAAAAATGATAATATAGTTTTTTTTGGGTAAATGAGAAAGATGGTAATATACTTTTTTTTGTGTGAAATCGTATACCTTATACAAGTGATTTAATTATAGTTTTAGTCCCTATATATTATTAAAATTTATATTTTAACATGATATAATTTTATTTAGGGTAACTACAATAGTATTCCCTAGACTTTTAGAGCATTTTTAATATGGTCAACAATTTTTTAAAACTTACAATATAATCACCTAACTTTTAATTCGTTTTCATTACGGTCATTATCGTTAGCTACAGTTAGAACAAAGAGGATGTGACACACCAAAATATTTATTTATTATGCATTCCTGTTTTAATTCAATTTAGATTTCTTTTGATCAAAGTTATTTTTGGTTTGGATCAAATTGAATACGAGACCATATCAATTCAATTAAAATATGAGCCGATTTTGATTCAGTTAAATTTGTTTCGAGTCTCGAATCAAATATTTATCATTTTATTTTGTTCCATATCGGATTTCAAATTAAATAAATTCCTTCGAAATCGAATTCAAATCAAGTTTGTCGGGCCTAACTAAGAGGAGAATGACCGCTCTAGCCTCTAGCTTTCCACCATAGACGTGTACACTTGTCCTTGCTCAGCATCTTTTCGACATTGCATATCCTTAATCACAACACCTGGAAGCAGCAATAACAACAAGATATAGATCACGACAAAAATATTTTGGAGCCATTGTGATTTGTGAAGGCGAAAATTAGGGCGTTAAAATACTCGAATATAATTTATATTCTAAATCATTTGTGTTTGATACTTTTAATCTTAAACTCTATAATGATATTATATAATTTAAAAATTTTTTAGTTATGAATTTTTATTAATAAAATAAAATAATTTTAAAGAAAACAAAAATTATTACCCGAAATTTTCGGATACTCAAATTTTGCGGTATCCAAATAACGAGTACTCGATTAAAGCACGTCGAAACACGAGCTAAAGAATCTAGTACTCTAAACTTCGTGACTTCGGGTATCCGGTCACGAACACCCCCAGGGAAAACACACTACACACAGTGTAAGCAAAAAATCGCCATTGAAATACAGAAAGAGGTAAAGGAGAAGTCACTTTCAGTTGGCTCATCGAATAATGGCATCGGCAACATTATTAATTGGCGTAAATCAAATCATCGATCCACTTTACTTCACCACACAACACTCTAGCAACAACGGCGATCCCGATCCCCGCTCGGCAACTCTTCATCAACGGCAATTGGACTGAGCCTTTGCTTAAGAAGCGCATCCCGATTATCAACCCTTCTACTGAAGAAATCATCGGTTTCTCTTCTGTTTTTACCGTTTCTTTCCTTTGATCTTTACAAAATTGCGGTTTTGTTGTTCATAATTGTTGTTGTTATTCATCAGGTGATGTTCCGGCGGCGACTGCTGAAGATGTGGATGTTGCAGTCGAGGCTGCTCGGGGAGCACTTACTCGGAACAAAGGTAAAGATTGGGCATCTGCTTCAGGTGCTGTCCGTGCTAAGTATTTGTGTGCCATTGCTGCTAAGGTAATTGCTATTTTAAGTCTTTCTTAGTTGTTACTATTTGCTTTTGCTTTTGCTTTGATCTTTTAAAAAGCAAACTATTCCCGTGCTGCAATTAACTAATCACAATCTCGTATTAGTACTGCAATAAAAGGCATTGCTGTAATTGCATTTTTCATTTTTGGTGAGTTCTGCTGTAGAATGTAAAGCAATAACAGGAAGAAGAATTATAACTTGGTTAGAATGGTTAAATAATGTAAAAGTAACATTAATTCAATCATAATGGCTGCAACTAAAAGTAAAATTTGGGAATTTTCTTTTCCATGCAAAGCAATTGTTTGAAAAGATGCAATTGAACTATGTAATATAAATAGTTCTACTAATTGTGAAAAAAGAGTGCTCAAATGAATCTTAACTTTACAACCTGCCCCTGTTTACTGGTGAAAATAACTGAACTAATGAGTCTCATTTATCTGAATAATGGTTTCCAAAGTGAAACATGCTTCTGCAATAAAGTAATGTGCTAGATAGATCAATCTAATTTCACAAAAGTTGTAAATCACATCTTTTCCTTTAATATATGTAAATTCCTACAAAGAAATTTATGGATGTGCTATTTGGGTTTTCTTTCTCTTAACAAAAAGTCCTTGTCATTAGATTCATTACTTTAGTGAGCAGAAAGAAATGGCTTCAGATATGCCAGGTGTGAATTGTAATTGATTTAAACTAATATAACCATGCTGGTTGGATTCATCTGATGAAAAACTTGTGTTCTCCTTTTATGCAGAATTTCTAACTGAGTTTTCTTTTAACTGTAATACTTGTATGTTTATTAGCTTTTGCAATTGTTGTGCTTTCTCTGTAGATGGAATTGACTGCAACCTTTTTATTGTCATGACCCATTATTTAATGTTGTTTTTTAAATGATCCAGATAAAACAGAGAAAGCCTGAACTTGCCAAACTTGAAACAGTAAATTGTGGGAAACCCCTTAAAGAATCAGAAGCTGACATGGTATGCCTGCAACAAATTTCCAAATGTTATGTTACTAATTTTCGTTGGATTTAACCTATTTATTTGTGTTTTAGGATGATGTTATCAGTTGCTTTGAGTACTATGCAGACCTTGCTGAAGGTTTAGATGCCAAGCAAAAAGCTCCTATCTCTCTTCCTCTGAAGGCATTTAAGAGCTATGTGATCAAGGAATCCATTGGAGTTGTTGGGTTGATTGTCCCATGGTACTTCCAGTCTGTTACCATTGTTTTTTTCTCCTTTTCTACGTCTTGGTAATTTTTCTGCTTAATTGGCCACACAGCATGTGTTTTCTTGGTCAATCATCCTTAAGTCTTGCTCTTCTCCATTTGCCCAATACTTGTTTGGGGTATCTACTTAACCTGGTTTTGTTCTTTGGTTTGCTTGTTTGATTTGCCTAAAGCTTGTTTCATTTGCTATATATATCACAAAATGGAGTGAGTGAATGTGTTGGTCTTTAACTTCTATATCACTTGTCAGTGGACCTAGTTGGTTTGTAAATTCATTTGATTGTTTCTCCTGATGTTAGATTATTAACTTATAATGGATGCTAGAGGCTGAACATTTTAAGCGCAGTGCCTTCCAAAGTGGATTTATTAAGATGATTTATGATGATTGTGGTCCTAAATCATTTAAGACAATTTAAGGGCTTCCCATGGTTTGGTATATTGTTTAGTGTTTATCATTTATGTGCACTCATGCAGTTTGGCTTTTAGTGATGGGGATCTTTATCCTTTGAGGACATAGTGCTGCACAGTTCAATGGTTCTTCTCATATTGCTTTTAACAATTATCTTGATTTTCAGTAACTGAAATTCTTTTCTTTACTTTTGAAGGAATTACCCGCTTTTGATGGCTATATGGAAAGTTGCTCCAGCCTTGGCTGCCGGTCGTGCTGCAATACTCAAGCCTTCTGAGTTGGCATCTGTGTATGATTTCAACTTACTTGCTCCAGTTTTCATGTTACTTTATCACTTTTCATAAATCATATGTAGGGGAATTTTGTCTTGATTTTTCATTTGGGATCAATGTTGTTGTTTTCCTTTAGCCTGCCTTTCATTTTTTCCAATTCCCACCTCAGGACCTGTCTGGAGCTGGGAGAAGTGTGTAGGGAGGTTGATCTTCCTGCTGGTGTCCTCAACATTCTGCCTGGACTAGGTCCTGAAGCTGGTGCACCTTTGGCATCTCTTCCCCATGTTGACAAGATTAAATTGATTTTAATCATTTCCTTCAGTAGTCCTTTCTATGAAATTGAATTTCATAAGATGTTTGATAAAATAACATTTCAAAACTAATTGCTACTTGTTAGTTGCCAACGGATTGCATTTACTGGAAGCACTACAACAGCGATTAAGATAATGACAGCTGCTGCTCAAAGGGTCAAGGTATGTTGAAGTTCTAGCATATGATCACTGAGTTTTTTAATGATCGCGTGCATACAATTTTCTTTATGGTTTCTGTGGCAGCCTGTTACTTTAGAGCTTGGCGGCAAAGGTCCAATAGTTGTGTTGGAGGATGTTGACATTGACAAGGGTTAGTTCCATGTGAATCACTTTTAAGCCTTCATGTTTCCTCTATTTCTCATCAGAACAGATTTTTCATATTTTACTCCTGAAACATCAATTCAGAAAAATAGTTGTATATCTTTATTCAGTTGCTAATTTAGCCACATTTGCTTTTAATAGCTGTTGAGTGGACCATATTCGGTTGCTTTTATACAAACGGCCAGATCTGCAGTGCAACATCCCGCCTTATTGTGCATGTAAGTGCTTGAACCAATTTTGTTCTTTACAGTTATTGATTTCATTTTTATTTCATCTTACATGTGACATGAGGTTATGGCACGTGTGAATTTTATTTTAGGCTAAATGGTCACTTTTATCCCTGTAGTAGTTTTAATTTATCGATTTCGCTCATATGGTATTTTCGCATCAATTTAGCCCCTGAAGTAGTCGAATTGCATCACCGTTTTCCCTTTTACCGATGGCAGCCGACGTTGACCGTTACGGTGTTGACGTGGCAGAGGGGCAAAATTGATTTTTCACGCGAGTTAGAGGATAAACTTGATGTTCTAGTGGAGCATGAGGGCAAAATTGATTTTTAGGCAAAAATATGAGTAAAATATTAAAATAACATAAAAATTAATTAGAAAAATATATTTTATTAATATATGACTAAAAACAAAACAAAATAATTAAAAATATCTAAAAATAAGTAAAAATTATAAAATTAAAATATCATAAGTTAATAAATTATAAATTATTCAGTAATTAAAATTTGAAATATTTATAAAGTATTAAAAAAATATAAGAACCTTCGTTAAAATTTTTTGGACGATTTTGGTTTTCTTTCTCTTCAAAAAAGGTAAAGAAGAGAGAATCTTAAAATAGGGTTAATGTGATTCTCTCAACCGAAGAAAAATCTTTTACCCTTTTTGGCGCCTTTACCTCTCAATACTAAAAAAATTATGCTCTACACTCCAAGTCTAATTTCTAAATAAAAAACCTTAAAACCTAAAATTTAAACTCTTTACTTGATTAAATTTATACACATACTTTTATGACTCATATTCACTTTATATTTATAAAATTTTTAATTAGAGTTTAGGATTTAAGGCTTGTAATTTAGAGTTTGAAATTTGTAGGGTTTGAAATTTAGAAATTAGGATTAGAGGGTAGAATTTATTTTTAAGTTTTGATTTTTTGAATAATTTATAATTTAATAGCTTCTGATATTTTAACTTTATAATTTTTACTTATTTTAAAATTTTTGTTATTTTTTAACCATATATTAATAAAATATTTTTAAATATTTTATTATTTTTACATTATTTTAGTATTTTAATATTTTCTTAAATTTGTTTATTTAAGTAAAATCAATTTTGCCCTTGTACTCAACCAGAAAATTAATTTTGCCCTCAAACTAAGTCAGAAAATCAATTTTGCCCCTCTTTCACGTCATCTTCACACGTGGCACGTCTTCACACGTGGACTGCCACGTCCTCACCGTTGACCTCCACGTCAGCACTGTAACGGTCAATGTTGGCTTCCGTCAGTCAAAGAGCAAACGGTGATGCAATCTGACTATATCAAATGCTAAATTAATGCGAAAATATCATAGGGGCGAAATTGATAAATTGGTACTACTACAAGGGCAAAAGTGACCCTTTAGCCTTTATTTTAATATAATTTGGTTCACACTTGGCACAACTAAGAGGGGAACCAGTCCAGTCCATTCATAAACTGATAAACTGTCTAAACTAAGAACATTAACCAAACATTATTTGGGTCCACTTTAGCAAGTCCCCTAATCCAGCAAACCAATTCTGTATAAATCTCCATGCAAAAGGTCCAAACACCATTCGACAATAATTACAGTGTTATGTTAGTATACCAAAGGTATCCGCAGCCTAGAGAAAACAGAAAACATCCTGGTCTCATGGACTCTTCTATACTTCATAGCACTTGTGGATGCCACTGTTTCTGCCAGATCTATCTTTGAGTAAGTATGAAAAAATCTCTTTACAGGCTCATGTTTCATTGTTATTTTGACCTACCTGATAAACTCCTAAAAAAGAAGTTGTCATTGGTAACTATTCTATTTCTCCTTGTAGCTTCATGACCCTTCTTGTACTGGAAAGTGATTGGATGAAAATTATTTTTATTAGTATTCAAGTCAAATGCATACCTTATATATATTTTTTGAATAACAAATACATACCTTATGTCCAAGAAAAGAGGGAACACTATGGCTCTGCCTTGAGCTCTTGAACTAAGCTTGTAGATTTTTTTGTCAGTTGTGATTATATATATATATTCTTTCCAAGTCATGATGGGGCAAACTTTGTCATTTTTTCACAGGAAAGTATTGCGGCAGAATTTTTGGACAGGCTGGTGAAATGGAGTGAGAACATCAAAATTTCTGATCCCTTGGAAGAAGGTTGCGAACTGGGTCCCATTGTTAGTAAAGGCCAGGTAAGTAATTTTTTGTTACTGTATATTGTTTCATATTTTAACTATATATTTAAGTTGGACCTGGGAGGAGTGGCCGGAAAGGAGTTCCGTTGAAAGTTTATACTCATGTTGACCATTTTTGGGGGACAGAGACTAGATATATAAGAACAGAATTAAAACCTACCCACAGAGAATCTAGTGCACATAACATATAGCCTAGGAATTAGGAGTTGAATAAGACCATTTTTAAGTTTCAATTTGGACTACTACTTCTGCACCAACTTAAATAAGCTATGGTCATTTAAATGATTTCTCAATTGCCAAGTTTTATGCAAATCTATCATATTCCATTTTTTCATTCCCCATTTAAAATTCTAAAGTCTATGTCTAGATGGGATTATCTGGTGCTTGATTAGACTTCCTTTGGAGTAGTTTGTTTCTTTGTCAGGATTATAATTCTTGATTTGGAAACTGATTTAACTCAAAATATAACTATTATGGTAATGTCTAAGGATCCATATTTGGAAAATAAATGTTCATATTAATATTTGATTAATCTGCTGCAGTACGAAAAAGTAATGAAGTTCATTTCAAATGCCAAGAATGAGGGAGCAACTATTTTGTATGGTAGGAATCGTCTTAAGGTATAATTCTCCTCTTCTCAATGATTAGCATTTTTCTCCTTTAAATCATTTACCATTTCTAATTCATAAATGCTTGCCAGCATTTACAGAAAGGATACCATGTTGAACCAACCATCATCACCGATGTAAGCACCTCCATGCAAATAAGGAGAGAAGAAGCTTTTGGACCTGTTCTTTGTGTCAAAACATTTACAACCGAAGACAAAGCCATTGAATTGGCAAACGATACCCAGTAAGTTAACATATACAATCCAAATGTTTTGATCCTTCCATGTGGATGATGACAACAAAGTGCGATTTCATAATTTCTTTTGCCCTTTACCCTTTCAACCAACCCCTACCGTCACTCCCCGGACCAAAAAGGGCTTATCATTTTGATCACAGAGTTTAACTAATTCCTTTCTAATATTTTATTTAGTTACGGTCTCGGAGGTGCCGTGGTATCAAAGGATCTAGAAAGATGCGATCGCATAAGCAAGGTAAGATCTGTGCTTGAAGCATCGTCCAACCATGCAACAGAAGTGTGGTATGATATTCGACACCTTTGCTTCTTTCGCCATGCTTCTGCCAAGCTCCATTCGGAGGCGTCAAGTGGAGTGGCTTTGGGCATGAACTAGGGGAATGGTATTTACCCTTGCTTTTAGCTATTTCTTGGATGATTATTGTCCCAGTTACTTGCTATATCCTGTTTGTGAAAAATAAAAAATCAGGGATTTGATATCATTTTCCTGTCTTTATTATGACCATAATCGGGGTTGTGGTACCGACAGATGGATATATAAATTGCGGCTATCTTTTTCTTACAGGGGACTTGAAAATTACTTGAGTGTGAAACAAGTAACAGAGTATGTCTCTGATGAACAATGGGGTTGGTACGTGAATGAGGTTCATCATGGAGATAATATTTGCGGCTCTACTAAAAATACCGGTAATAATATGAGCCATCCAATTCACATAAATCTCTCTCGCGCGCGTGCACGTACGTATGTATTTTACCGTTTGGACCTATGTCACTCAAATGGTTGAGTTTGGCTTTCATGTGCATGTCTTGTATTTGGCTGACCTGTTTTGAATGTAAGTTACGATTGCATGCTTATGCTGACTCTTTGCATGGGTAATTCCCATCTTTTTTAAGAAGAATCTCATCATATTGTATGCATGTGTGTGTGTATATATTGTGTATTGAGATTTAATATTTATATATACTATATATTTGTGTGTTTTAAATGAGCATCTGTGTTATATATTTGTAAACTCACTCTGACTCGGATAACATATATAATTCATGTGCCTAATTGAGATTCGTTAATTTAAGTTTCCGCAGGATTATGTTGGTGGGTGTGAACAACTTGTATTCAAAAGACTTGATTCTTTTGTTTGATAGAGATTCATAGTTATGGCTGTGCACATGGAAGTGAATGCATTCTATTCTAAATTATTCATTTTCAAAGCATTCATGTATTGACGGAAGGTGTAGTTATAAAATATAGTTGAAACTCGGCGGTTAAGATGCTGTCGAACATAAATAAATAAATATAGTTGAAACTCCGCATTTCTCATCGAAGAATATGATCTTGTATGTCGAACTGATCGGTCCAAATCTGACAATTTTTTTATACTTCTATATACATCGAAGAAATTGATAAGTAATTTAGGCTTATTTCAACGATCAGTTTCCAATTGAAAATGAAACATTATTTAATTGATTTCTAACTCTCTCAATTGCTCGCTCGCTTCTGTCGTTGCCGTTCTTCACGTCGACCTCATTCGATCATTTTCTCCGTTTCGAGACGGTTTTAGATTGTAAGGTTTAGGGTAAAAAATTTAGGATTTATAATTAGAATTTAAAGTTTTAAAGTTAGAAATTTCAATTTTAAATTTAGACTTAAATATAGACATGCTTGTATAATTTTTTTTTTACACCGACACTGTATCAATCATAAAGAAATTGTTGCTTAAGTTTCTTGAGCTGGCAAGGCTTTTCTCTTATAATATTATATGTTAACATCTAATTGGGTGATCAAAATGAGTATGGAATTGTAATTTAAGTATTTAATTAAAATTAAAGGTATAGTTCGGAGACCTATTCTTATTGAAAGGGAAAACATCCCATGCAATAGCAGTAGAAACGAAAAGTTTTCATGAACGTTTTAGTTTTAGGGTTTAGAGATATGATTTAGGGCTTATGATTTAGGGGTTTTAGTGTGTGGTTTTGAACTTATGGTTTAGAGTTAAAATTTAGGGCATGTGGTTAAAATTTAGGGTTTAGAGGTTATGGTTTTTCTTAAGTTAAATGGATAGAGATTTAAGTTTTAACATATAAAATCTAAATTTTATCATTAAATTCTAATAACACCCCCTAAATTCAAAACTCATCCACTAAAACCCTTAAACACTAGACACTAAACGAAGTCCCTAAGCCTTAAAATTAAGGTGCTCGTGGGAAAAAAGTTTCTACAAGTGCTTGCGCATAAAATAATTACCCTTGTTAAAATATTCCTTTGTGGATTATTATCCTATACGCATACACATATGGTAGAAACTTTTTGTTTTTACAACCGCCTTAATTTTAGGGTTTATGGGTTTTAGTGTATGTGTTTAGAATTTAGGGTATATTGTTAGAGTTTAGGATTTAAACTTAGAATTTATAGTTTAGGGTAATACAATTAGGGATTTAGGTTTAAACTTATGAACACTAAATTTTAACCCTAAACCTAAAATTCTATTAATGACCCCTAAATTTAAAACTACTACACTCAAACCCCTAAACCCTAAATAAAGTCCCTAAACCCTAAAACTAAGGCGTTTGTATAAAAAAAGTTTTCCACATGTACTTATGAATGAAATAATTACCCTTCTTTTACATAATTATCATTTAAAAATAGGGCAATTATTCCATGCACAAGATTTTCACAAGTGCCTTGATTTTAGGGTTTAATATTTAGAGGTTTAGGTGTATGTGTTTTGAATTTAGGGGGTGTAGTTATAATTTAGGGTTTATGGTTAAAATTTAGGGTTTATAAGTTAAAACCTAGATTCTTAACTATATTACCCTAAATTTGAACCATAACCTCTAAACCCTAAATTCTAACTTTGAACTCTAAATTTGAAACACAAATCTTAAATTCTAAAACCTTGGCTATACTTAAACTCATAAACCATAAACTAAGACCCTAAACCCTAAAACTATAGTGCTTATAGAAACATTTCGTTTCTACCGTTAGTACATGAGATATTTTCCCTTTAAAGTAATGATATATATATATATATATATATATATATATAATGGATAATTATTTGATACACTGGCGGTAGAAACTTTTAGTTTTCACAAGTGCCTTAGTTTTAGGGTTTAGGGATTTAGTTTAGGGGTAGGGTTTAGGGGTTTAGGTGTATGAGTTTAGAATTTAGTGATCGTGAAAAACTTAGGGTTTAGGGTTATAATTTAGGGTTTATAGGTTAAAATCTAAACCCTAAATCCTAACCCTAAACCCTAACATCTAAACCCCTAAATCCTAACCCTAAACCCTAAATTCTAAACCCTAAACTAAATCCCTAAACCTTAAAACAAAAACGTTTGTAAAAACTTTTAGTTTCCACCGCCAATGTGTTGGATATAAATCCATATATAATATGTTATGAGTATTTGTAAAATCAGTTTAAAGCCATTTGTCAAGATAACAATTCTATTATGGTCTCTTATTAAAATATATTATGATGAATACAAAAAGAAATTATTTTCTCATGTGGATGCAGTTCATTACATTCAAAGGAAACGGCTAGACGAGGCTAAGGCTAGTACTGCAGCATCATTATTCTCATTCAACGCTTGAAGGTCGTCTCCCATCCCCCAAGTCCCTAAATCTATGGTAATGAATGAGCAGTAAACATGCCAATATTGTAAATCCAAATTATGAAATGGTCCAAATATCATTCGATTCCAATAGTTAAAAAAATATCTAAAAAAACATGTGATGATTGCCAACCCTGAAAGTCTATGGTGAAGAATTACTCTGAGTCGTTGGGCAAGGAATAATTGGTATAGGGCAGGCTCCAACCATTGGCTTTGTTTTAGAACCTGTTGTTCTCAAAGCATTAATTACAAGGCCTCAGCTGCCCTCAAATCAATCAGCTCTACACTAAAATAATCTCCGTGTGTTCGATAATCATATGAATTTCAATCAAATTTAAAATAAAATCTCGTTTTAAGTTTTGTTTTTATTTAAGAAAATTGGAAACTGGTATTGCTCCTCAACCGATGTGTTTAATCTCGTTGAATTTAATACTAATAGAGACAAAGTTTGTATCAGGCATTACTAGTTTACATGTCAACAATGCCCCACGGAAAGAGGGATCCTGTTCCTGTGTGTTTGTCAAGCCTTGCAACTAGTCATATTTTCTGTGAATAATTTATTACAAATAATTTACATATTAAGATTAGAATACCTAGGTGGTTATTTTATTCTTTAGTTTAAGAACCGACTCATTGAGTCAATAATTTGAATCAAATTTTGTAGAGTTTTAATACGGGACAATTCTAATTTAATTTTTTACTTTCACAACGTTGATATTCGAATCTCTGTTATTGCTTCAAAAATCTAGCGCCTTAAAGTGGTTATTTTACTAGTGTCTAATATTATTGTAAAAAATGTAATGAAATTTTAAATGTTTGAAATAAGATAAGTTTAAGACTTTTTAGAAAGTAAGAATAAAATCCATTGAATTTAGTTATGTTGGTAGGACTCTTTTCCCACTTAGGTTTAGGGAGCTTTTAACGAGATCTGTAGTAGTATGATATTTCCATTCATTATTTATCAAAAAATTAAAAATTAAGACAATAAAATCAACTACTAGTTAGTTTAGCATAATGGGACCACAATGCTCATTATAGATTAATTCATCAGTGAAACGAACACATTTTTAAAAAACATGAAATTGGATTTCAATAAACAAAGGGAGAGATACAGAGTACATACTATAAACTATGGATATTCATAGAGAGTAAAAAATAAAATAAGAAATTCAAAAGAGCGAAGAACATAAAATTAAAACGCATCACTTCCTTGGAAAACTTGTTCTATCTTTCAGTTGATAAATCAACAAAGGTATACTTTGACTAGAAAATTTATTTTTTCGCTGTAAATTTTCGGCACATCGATAAACTACCACAAAAGAATCATAAAAATAACAAACCGTCGATCTTCTTGTGACTAAAAACTCTCGATAATATTTGGTACCTGAATGCTAAATTGTCATAACGGTAGACAATAATGATACAATGACAAGACTTACAAAAACCCATACACAAATTACCATACAAGTAGATGAAAACATCAAAACAAATTTATGTAAAATAATTTCTGATAAAACAAAACATTTCTCATCAAAAAAGAAGAATTTTATTTATTTAATCGTAGTTAATATAAAAATTAAAAATTAACTGATGATATAAAGGTTGTCGCCTGAGTCGAAATTAACGAAGAAAAAAATTCAAACAAGTTTTAGAATAATAACACAGAAAAAATGACAGTTTTAGAAGAAGAGAAAAACGAAACACACTAGTTTTTAATTTCATGCTTTACGCATTTGTTTAAGTTGGTTGCAGTTGTATCAATCAAAAGTTGTCTTAAGAGTAACTAAAGGGTTAAAACAGCCTCTTACTATTTTTTTTCTCTCAATTATAGAACCGTTCACTCTTGTTTTTTTTAACATCGACAACGAAACTAATTTTAATATTGGTCGCCGACTGCCGGAATCTATCGTTTTGTTTATTTTGTTTTTTAGTTTTTAATAAATTATTCTGCTCTTGTGGCACGATTTTACTATATTTTTGGTACGTTTTTCTCTGTCTTTTGGCAAGTTTTTTTTGTTTTTAATTTTCTATTAGGGTTGGATCTGACGACACCACGACTGATCATGATGGTTTTAGATACGCGATTACAACTACCGTTCCTTATTCGCGATTGAGTTGTGGTAATGATCTTATTGTCGACGTACCTTTATTATAATATGCATTTTATGTTATTTGTTGATGGTTTTACCTATCATCGTTGATTTTGGTGATGTTTGTATTCTTCTTTTATTTCGAGTCTTTGGATTAGGTTTTTACCTTTTTCTTGTATGGTTCTCGTTTGATCTCGAGACGCTAGTTTTGTTTACTAGGATTATGTTTGGATTTAGGTGTTTTGTTCACTAAATTGTGAACTTTTATTATAATTTCGGATATATCCTCGTTTAATAAAATTAGTTAATTTCAATTTTCAAAAAAAAATTGTCTCAAGAGTGAAGTGGAGCAATAATTTTATTATTACTTTTTTATCAAAAGATAATTCTATTATTACCTTATTAAACGAAAAGACCAAACGATAATGCGATAACAAATCATGCTTTTCTAATATTACAAAATATTCCAATTATTTTAATGGACCCAAAATTATTACTAAATTAATAATAATTGCTTATTCAAATTTAATAAATTGCATATGCCTTATCATTAACACTATCCCATCATCTTTCAATAAACATGCTCCTACTATTTTCATCTCAAATGTTCCATTTCATTGATTAAAATAATCAAGGTAATTTTAGATAAAATACAAATACAATATGATATATATACAAAATTCGTAAAATACCTATAAAATAATTGTCCTTGATTCAGTTCGTTAGGTTATCTTGTGTGAAAATCTTGTAAGGTTTTGTCGTTATCAAATGTGTTTTTAGGATTTATCGCCTTCAAATCGTTTTTATATATTTAACTCACATCTTCAAACAAAAACAAGTGTATTATAAAAAATGTATATCACTAGGTCAATTGATAACACTTTGAAGCGTACTTTTTATTTGAAGATGTAAATTTGAATATCGAAAGGTATATCATACAATCGTGATCGTAATTTAAGTCTTCATGATACAATTCGACGATCAGATCATAGGACAATAATTATAATGTAAAAATGATATTTATGTAGTCAGATTTCAAACTACAGAATTAACCTATTAAAGGAGGGCCATTATCAGCTTGTATATGTACTTTTAATCACCTAATCATACTCATGGAGCTTTAGGGACCATACAAGAGAGAGGGAAAAGCTATGGTCCATCAAGGCAATTATTACCATCTCGATTCCTTTGTATTTTAGTGGAGCCTATTGGTTTGAAAAAGCAGTGATTTTTATTTGTAGTATACACAAGATTTGATATGATATATCATATATGGCCTACTTGCATAAACAATTATTGTTGATATATAACTGAACAATTTTTTACTTTTTTTTTTATCTATTTTTATATACGAATATTAAAAAGTTAAATTTTAAAATTTTAAACTTTAAACTCTAAAAACACACTTTGTACATAATTTCTTAAACACTAATTATAAATCTTAACTCTAAATTTTAGCCTTAAATATTTTTTTTTAATGCGAGGGAATAAGTAGGAAAAAAAGGAAAATGATTTTTATTCATATATATATATATATACCTACCTTTCCCTTGTGTACTTATAATTCATATTCCCCTCTCAATTCATTGCTTTTCTCTCTTCCTGGAAGTACCCCGTTTACACTATATCTGCTCTGTAAACCAGCAATGCTGCCCTAACAAATGACATTGTTGTTGCTTAATAATTGAACAACCTTTTCTGTTTTTGGTACGAGATCCATGGGATCCTATAGTCGTATGTACTTTGATTATATTCAGAATCGAAATTGGTCGACAACGTTGTTTTTTCTGGTCCACAAAATTTAAACTCGAAATCTTCACCTAGAAGACATTAATTGTAACATAAATTAAATTTGTCCGGTTATATTCTGATTTGTTAATATTATCGTTAAGTTTGTTTGTACGGTTGTAATGATCGATTATGATCGTAATTTCGGAAAGAAAACAATAATCGAACATCGATGTTACCACCAACATACAGATAACCTTTAGAGCTGTATTGGGGGAATACCAGGATTGGATTACATAACAGTGCTGGGATATTACAACTCTGTTCTCTGTTCTTTGCTAGCCTATATATGGATCCTAGATTGAGGGAAACTGCGTGTATTGGTTTTTACAGGTTAAAGAAAGAAACTTGGGGGTTTTATGTCTCTTATGCAGCAATCTAATGGGGCAAAAAACATGAAAAACATCCTCAGACCTCAGTTTTTATCCTCGGAGATGCTGTGTAATGAAGGCTGCCATGTCTTTGATCTGGATCGCTGCCTTTCATGTTTGCTCACTTTATCCGGTCCAGATCTCTGACCAGCAGCCTTCTCGTTTGGCATCTCCTGTGCAGATTCTTGGTTTCGATTCATCTTTGCGTGTTTCTTCGCATACAAACCCTTCATAACCTCTGAGAATCCAAAAAAAAAAAAAAATCCATCACAACTCGATCAGATTACAACCCAAAAAACAAGCAACCAGAACATATATGTTATGTTGTATATGGTACCTTGGGTGGGGATGAGCCGGTAAACATGGCCGAGAAGAAGAGTATCCGTCGATCGAAGAAGCTTAATCCTGGTTAAACGAACAGGGTTGACATTAGTGTTATTGCCGGCTTGCTGTGACCGAGAAGCTTTATCGTTGTTACTCGAATTCGAGTTGGAATGGTACAAGGTGGTGGAGATAAGCAGGGCCACATAGTGACCGGGGTTCGTCTTCATAACCACGCGAGCGCCGACGGGCCAGTAGAATCTCTCGACTTTCCCACACGGGTGCTGGAGGAGCAGAGTGGCTGCATCAGTAGCTTGGCAGTTTCCCATTCTCAGAGGAAGGGAAAGGGGAGCTATTTGGGCAGAGATGGGAAAATATGGTGCAGTGTGTTTATAGAGAACTGAACATGAGGCAACTTAAATATTAGTATTAAATATTAATTAAGCAAAGGGGAGTGAATTTTGGTTAATTTTTAATTAATTGAGGGTGTTTGGACGCAATGATTTGGTGAGCTGTGTGTGACTGGTTGTCTTAAAGGTGCAAAGGTGAACGCATGGCCGGGAAACCTCATTTCTAACTTTTTTTTAAGTGGTACGTTACTAAAGCCTTGATTTAATAGTTTTATCTCCTGCGATTGTAAATATAATATTATGAAAATATTTTATACATGATGTTCGAAATAAAAAGTTTTCACAAGCCTATTAATTTTAAGATTAAATGTTTAGTGTTTAAGAGTTTAGGATTAAATGTTTAGAACTCAGGGATTGTAGTTAAAATTTAAGGTTTAGAAGTTAGGGTTTAAATTTTAGGGATTTAAGTTTTAACCTATACACACTAAATTGTAACCATAAACTTTAAATTTTAAACACATAAACCTAAACTAAATCTTTAAACTTAAAAATATGACACTTGTAGAAATTTTTTATTTCCACCGTCAATGCATGAAATAATTACTCATAAATTATTAATTATTTTGTTTCTTAACGTATTTATTGAAACGAGTTTAATTTTTTTGACAAATTTTAATTTTAATCCTAGTCCTACCTAGAGGAGAAGAAAAAGAAAATTCTAGGAGAAGGAGTATTCTTAATGAGTTTAGAACCTATGACCTAAGAGAAAATATGATGGAACAAAAATGAACAATTTGACTAACCGATCAAATATTAATCTATATAAAAATATACACAAATTATATATTTTAAAGTTGTTTCATGTTTAGTCAATAATTTTTAAAGCAAGTGGTTAAAGCTCTCAATTGACACTCTCCCATCTCCCTTAAGTTGTAGTTCAAAACCTACTAAGAGCAAATTTCTCCTCCCGCTCCTTAAGTAGAAATTATTAAAAAAAGTCGTTTCATAGGACGAAGATCAACCTTTTGTGATTAAATTATTAAATATTTTGAATATACGAAACTTTATGTTTAAAAATATTAATCTGCCCTTGTAAGTCCATTACACCCATTGTTTTTCCTCTTGTGTATTTACCTTACACCATTGTTGGACAGCACTGTTCCATAGAGGCTCTAATAGCCACGTCAACCAAGGTTATCCAACAACTCATCTTGGAATGGACGGTTGTATGGATATGTGGACTACATTTCCCCCCCGAACACCCTCGTTTTTTTTGAATAGCCCAAACACCCTCAATTAAAAGGAAAAAAAATTTGATACGCAGGTCATGTAAATTTTAGTTTACACGTATCTTTTAGTTTAGGGTTTAAGGTTTAGAGGTTTAGGTTGTAGGATTTAGAATTTAATATTAGTATTTAGAATTTAGGGTTTAGGGTTTAGAGTGTGGGGTTTAATTTTTTAGGGTTATGGTTAAAAATTTAGAATTTGAGTTTTTATAGTGTAAATACAAACTTGTGTAAAATTAATTTTACACAGCCTGTGTATCAAAGTTTTACCCCAATTAAAAATGAACCGAAATTCAAAGATTATGTTAAAAATTTAATATATGTTGAAAAACCAAAGTTTATGGTCCAAGCTATGGTATTCCTTCCCTTTTTTTTTTCCAAAATTTTAATAATTAAAAAAAACTTACTACCTCGTAAAATTAGAAGGAATCGAGCATTCACTAACTAAAAAGAACAATGATAAATTCATTCTAAGGAACACTTGCTTAATTGAAACTATTATTTGTACATGACAAGATTAAAAGTTTCAGTATTAATACATAATTGTAAAATTGGTCCAAGTGGTTTTGTATCGCTTAAGTAAGTCTCGAGTTCGAAATTTTGTATATGCAAAAAATCTCCACTTAAAAATTTATCTATCAAAACTAAATATGTCAGTTCAGATTAATTAAAATAAAACTTTGAGGAATTGAGAGGACAAAAAAAATTCTTACCTTTAGCAGAGAAGCAAGGGGCGTTGGTGCCCTTGGTTTAGTAAAAAAATCCAGTTTCCAGCAAGATGTGAGAATCTTGATCTAGTTTAACGCTGGTTTAACCAATATTCTAAAACCAAGATATTCTACTTTATTATAGCCATCAAATCTATCAACAAAATTGTCGACACGATGTTTAGATAAAACAGCATCTTTAGAATTTACTTATCTCAACTTGCAAAGCTTAGTTTAGCCTAATCTCACCCACACAAATTACAATACTAACCTTTATCTTAATTTGCTCACTAATCGAGCTCTAAACGCTAGTTAAAGACAACAATGATTGAGAGAAAGTATATAAGGTCCCATTTGGGCACGCCAAGTGTTCGAGAGTATGACGCAGCGATGGACCGTGTCCATGGGCCACCGGTCATTTCATATGAATCGCCCATCCAACCACAAAATCTAGGAACTTTTATGGGCGTGCGTGTGAAAAGAAAGGCTTTACTTTACTTTTTCTTTAATAAAAAAATAAATCTTGTTGATAAAATATTTCATTAAAACATTAATATATCATAATTTTATATTTTATTTGATGAGAATAATTTTAATGATTCTCGTTATTTTTATGTTAATTATCACTTACTGATCCGTATGAAACGTTTTATTAATACGTATCTAACAATTATGTTATTAAAAATTATATTTCATTAAAATTTCAACATGAATGTAAAACGCACATTCTTTTTAGTTTTAGAGTAAAAATTTCAAATAAAAATCTAATTTGCTAAACCAAAGCCTTTTTCTTCACACAAGGGGCGCCTACCAAGGACACTATTTTTTTAAAGATTTTTTGACGTTTGATAATAGTATATTGTAATACCTGTAACACCCCGATCCCGATTCAGATACGAAGTACTACATTCGAGTAGCCCAAAAACTGAACCATCAAATTTCTAATTTAAAATCATAAATTTAGCCATCATATTAAAAGCATTAACATCCATAAATCCATTAAAGTAAATAAGCATCTAAATAAGTTTACAAAACAGGAGCTCCGAGTTTAAAACACCGTAAACCAAAATAATATTTCAAATAGAGTTACAGACTCAATAGTGGTAAGGTCCTATGAATACATTAGCCCAAACTAAAATAACAAGTACTGTACTCTGAAGCGAATGCGGTGCTGGAAAATCCTCCTCGATATGCTCCTCCAAGAGATGACCTGTCAACCTACGCACGAGAAAACCACACATCCGCACGCTGAGCTAACAAAGCTCAGTGGTACATTTCTACTCTACCACAATCCGTGATTATCATAAAATAAGCATGTAAGATAAATACAACCAAGAGAGCATAGATAAGGCTTTGCTATCTATGAGATATCGTCTAGCCTACACTAGCTAGAGTTCCTAGATAACCTATCTCAAGGCACCAACAAGTCTACAAGAATTCATACAAGTTACTCCAAACATTACCATACTCGAGGTCACATAACCAATCGGGATACTCGAGCTCACACAGCCCATCGAGTTAATACATGCCATACCCTGATCACTCAACTATCGGGTGCATAAGCTATCATCTATAGCATCCACACAACATATATAAGAGCATTCATAAATCATCCACATAATGGCCAATGAAGCCTTACTTTACTCGTGCTCACCCAGCCGTCGGGTTAAATGGACCATATCCGGATCACCATAGCCACGGATACGTCCTAGGCATACTTGGATCACCTTAGCCACAAGTAGTCTTTACTTAAGGTCACTCAGCCAATTAGGTTACTCAAGCTCACTCAGCCTATCGAGTTATTACCTTTCCGAATCACCATAACCCTGAATAGGTTTCTAACTGCATCCAAATCACTTAGGCCATGAGTATGTCGGATGTACTTGATCACTCAGCCCGAAGCACACATCCCATTATATAAATACCATAGTATTGACTTTAGGACATCCAGATGATTTTTTAACAATAATAAAGCACTACATGCTCCATCGAGCATTCATACACCTCACCAAGAGGTAAGTGTCACCAAGCCAAGCCATCAACAAATGCCCTTAAGGCATAAAGCTAACCACCACATTTATATCGAGTCGTCGTATACCAAGTTATTACGCGTTATTCTCATTTATAAGGATTAAAGCTAGTTTTCTATTCATTTTATCACATTAGGAGCCCATTGGGTCTTAGTCCTCGAATTATAGTTCCCTCGAACTCAAAATGCATTTTTTGGGCAGACTGTCTAGATGGTATCGATACGCCCTTAAGGGTATCGATACACCCCCTGTACCGATACACCTCCAAGTGTATCGATACCCAGCTTACATACGCAGGGTTTTAACCAAACAACCCCGTACTAATACACGAGGACGTGTACCAATACCTTAAGGCGTATCGATACATTTTTAAGCGTATCAATACCGAAATTGGCTACTAGAATTTTAATGAAACAATGGGTATCGATACCCTTACTAGGCATATCGATAATCCCTTTCAAAACTCGTCTATGTTCATCGTACATAACATAAGGTATCAGTATAGGCTCCTTGTGTACCAATACTAAAGCCTAGAAATGGCTTTCAAGGATCGAAAAATCACTTCCCAAGCCCCTAAAACGTAACCTTTAGCCCTCTAACTTAATCCTACATCTTATGGGAGTTGATTAGTGTGATTTTCAACCCTTAATACACCTTAACCACATTTAATTCGGGAATTGCCATTTACAAGCTCCAAGCTACCTTAAAACCTAAACTAGCAATCATAAACCATAAAATCAAGCAAGAAAATTATTTTAGGATATTCAAGAATCAAAGGAGTCAGAAATGTACTGACCTTAAGCTAGAAATCCTAGATTTATGCTTCCAAGCAACACTCTTCAACTTTAGGAGAAAGCCTAACTTCCTTAATACCCTTAACACCTCCTCTTGCCATAAAAACATGGAAACGAATCAAAACCTCGAATAATCTTTAGGAGAAGGACTAACTACGAATTTACACCTTTAAAGCCAAAGGAAAATACCACTTTCATGAAGCTATTGGGATGATGATCATCATACTAAAATCTTAGACTTGGGTTGAAAGGAATGATCCATAAATGTGGGATCTTTAGTCTTTAGGAAGGGTGTTTGGGTAGAGAAAAAATGGGAGTGTGTGTAGGAAAAATGAAGGAGAAAGATGAAAAAGATATCATCATGTCTCTCCCATTTTGACCCATGTGGCTCACCAAAGATCCCAAGGGAAATCAGCCACCATTTTTTAAAAAGGTAAAACTACAACATAAAACCTTCTATTACCCTTATTACAAAATGATCACCACCCAAGCCTATAAAATCAATTACTCATCCGAAAAGGCCCAAACTAGGTCCAAAGGGTCTAACCACCTGGGTCAAAGCTCAAATCGTTAACTAAAAAATTTGGGTCGTTATAACTCTCCTCTCCTAAAAAGAAATCTCGCCCACAAAATTTAAACGAAGGGAGGAGATGCAACTATCTTAGATCCAATCATTTCCCATCTCGCATACGTTCACTTTGATTTTGAAATTTCTCCACTAAACTTAGCCAAAGCTCACAACTGTGACACCCCTCGCCCGGGTTAGGAGCAAGGAGCGTCACCAGAATAAGAAACGAGGTAAATCATGTTATTTAATACAGGTTATAACATACAAGATTAGGGCCAATTAAAAAATTTTCATTTACTTGATGAACAAGACATCATTCGACTACTAGGCAATGAGATTAATCATCCAATTAGCTTATTGCTCAAGGTACTATTCGGCTAACTAGATAACAATTTCAATTAACCATTCATTTCCTATTAGCAATCTATGCCATTCATTCTTCATAATCAAGTTTACAAAACCTTATACCTATATGCGCATCAATTAAACCTTTTAGCTCATTGTATTACTATGAACATTACAAGTAGATTAGTCTAGATAACTATATCATATAAATGAATTAAACTAACAACCTAACTTCTTAATTTCATTCGATTAGGGTCAAAGTAGAATAGGCTTATCTTGAAGCAATTTAACAAGTTCAATTCTATAGTTTATACAATCATATTCAAACAAACAAACTTATAAACAAAGTTCTAGTCATTCATTCATTAGATAATTTCATAACAGACCATTACATACTTAAATACATTTACATATCTCAAAATGCATGGTCCAATATTTTAGTATTAACACATTACTATAGCTATCGAGTATATATAATTATAATCCTTAAAGTTCCAAACATGTGAACTAACATGAGCTCTAAGGTTAACTCTAACCGTCACCATCTAGGAGTATCAACAACGAGTACCAAAATCATACTTGACTATGCTTGATTCTCTTTTCAAAATCCAAGTAAGATAACTTGTTGATCAAGTATCTGATTCGAGTATCTTTAAACCTGAGGTTTGGGAAGAAGGAAAAACAAAAGTGATAAGTACATAATGTACTTAGTGAGGTAGTTCCCAAATCTATCAATTTATCAAGATTATTATCTTATATTCCTTATTCATTTTAATCAAGATTAACCTAGCTAGGCTTCAATTAAGCAAAGTCATGACCTAGCTAGTTCCTCATGAACCATTCGAATAGGCAAGCTTAGGCAATCAAGAAGTATTTCAAATCCCACAAAGAACAATCAAGCAAGTAGGCACCTTCAAATACTAGCTATTCAAGCAAGCAAGATTTGGTAAGTATCAAGCAATTCAATCATGGAGATCATAATTTCCAATTCGAATAGGGTATTATACCATGTAACTTATTTTTCAAGTAAGGTTTAAACCAAGATAACATATTCATCATTCATTCATATTACAAGTCTTTCTTTTAAGTTCATTTAATCTTGTTTTGCCTTGGTAGATAGTAGGGCTAGGTAATCGAGTCACGTGTTAAGGTACACAAAGTACCGGATCATGTTAAGGTGTCTTTTACACCACGTATTAGAGTAACCAAAGTACTTGATCATGTTAAGGTGTCTGCTACACCACATGTTAAGGCACACAAAGTACCAATCGTGTTAAGGTGTCATCTACACCACATATTATGGTACACAAAGTACCTGAACATATTAAGTCGAGCTCTAGACTCTAAGGCATGCCGTTCTACCTAAGGCCAACTAGCATCCAAGGACTTGTTAAGTCTTTCATTATCATGCAATCACACATCAAGTGATTAAGCAACAAACATAGTAAGGTCAAGATCATTTTATAGGCTTTCATGTATTTCCATTATGTACACATTCAAGCAACCAACAATTTCAAGAGCATATTCATTCAATTGAAAACAATTTATCAAGCATAACCCATGGCAGCATTTGAATAGGGCATAGAATCTTAGGGAACAAACAATTGTTTCATTTCCACAATCAAACCATATTACAAGCATATTGAATTGTCAAGTCTTTAATTAGTCCATTCTTCCCTTAATGTAATATTACCAAATATAATTTAAGTTCATTCCATGTTATCAATCATCAAACAAGTATCTAGACATACAACTTTGGTTAGAACACTAGTTCCAACCCTAAGAAAGACTACACTCACAATACTCCAAGCTAGTCTTGTATTGCTATTCCCTTTTGTCTATCCCTTGATGATCCAACCTTATTGCCTTCAGCAATATCCTCTAATCCTTGGTCTAGCAAGTCATGCACAACATAGAATGATCATTAGAATTGTAATCACTCATTTTCACTAATACATATTAGTATTGCATATATACTTACTATATTATATGTTTATTATTTGCATGAGTGTTACTAGTATATATAAGGTGTGGTGTGTGTGTATATTATAAGCTATGTATGTATACATTACTAATGGTGTATGTGTGTCGCGTGTATGTATCTATATAGAGTATGCAGCGTATTTGTTTAATGTGTGTAGATGTTATGTTAGTATGTTACATTAATATTTGCATGTGTATTCGTATGTTACACTTATATGGGTGTGCAAGTGTACGTATATATGTAACGTTGTATCATTATTATTATTATTATTGGACTAGTGTAAAATAAAATTTAAAATATAAAACCCAAATATTAATTAACAGTCCAATCCAATTTATTACAAAAACCCAAAAATATATTACAAGGCCCATATTGGTCTGACCCAGTATATTAAAAACCCTAAAAACTAAGTCCGATACCTCTTTTATCTTGCAGCCGCCATTCATTTGGATCGTTGGATCAAGTCTTGATCCAACGGTCCGGATCAGTCCAAGATAATCCGGTGGCGCGTGTGATGTCACTCTCGCACCGTTCGAATGCTCACTCGCGCGTGCAACGCACGCGCGAGACCGTTCATTACCCCTCTGCCACGTGTCGTCATCTCCAGCAAGTACCACGCATTTCAAGGCTCGATCTAGGCCGCTCATCCCCCATGTAATCACAGCCGTTGGATCAGATCTGATCCAACGGCCGTGAGTAGATCTGGCAGAAGACACCACCACCATGACTTCCCCATGCCGACACCACTCCGCCGTCTCGCGGTTCAACCCACGCCAGAGGACGTGCAAAAGCACCAAAAAGATGGATTGTCAGTACCAAAAAAATCAGATCTGATATATATTTCAATGTAATAGACGCTAAAAAAAAGGAAGGCAGAGAAAATCCAAAAATTGTTGTATTATCACCAAAGTCTTCAGAAATACAAAGAAAGCAACGCAAGTTCAGTGGTAAAAGAAAAAACTTCTTGTCTTTCTTTCTTACTTACATGCATAAAAAATGGAGAGTTTACGTAAAAAGAAAGAACCTTTCCTTTGCCGGCGATAAGCTCTGAGGAGTGAGCCACAAAAAAGGGGGTTCTTCTTTGTCCTTTAGCTTCGAAATACCATAGATCTAAGATTTTGGTGGTCTCAAAATAAAAGCGTGACGGTTTTTGTGAGGGTTTTGGGGTTCGGTCTTTCAAAGATGGAGTTTTTGTTCTCGAAGAGGGGTCGAGGTTAGGTCTTAGAACCGATAGAGCGTAGAGGGTGGTGGCCGGAGTAGCCGGACCATCACCGGCCTCGAGAACCATGGCGGCTGAAGGGTCGGGGCTTGGGTTTTTTCTGGTATATTAGAGAGGAAACGAGAGCTTTTGCTCTGAAGAAAAAAAAATGAAAGGAAAAATGAAAGTGGGGTGCGATTATCGGGTCTTATAGACCTAAAATAAAATAAAAATGGTCTAATTACATCATAAATCCTCCCTTGTCCCCTATATTTTCGTTTTGAGTTTTCCGCATGGGTTAATCACGATTCTGGTCCTTTTTCTTTTCCATTTTATTTCGTTTTGATCACTAAATTAGCCGAATTCAGATTTTAAATGGTAAAATTACCCCCTTAACCATCCCGCGTTTTTTGAATTTTTCATTTTTGGTCTGCCTTGGTCTAATTATGCCCAGTCCTTTCAAGTTTGATCATGATTGCATTTTCGTCCTTAAATTGCATATTATTATCCTTTAATTTACATCACACCGATGTTTATTTCTTTTCATTTCAGTCTCATTTTCATGTAAATATTTATTTCGTATTATAATCGTGTATGTTGATGTAGTCTTTTGCCCTATTATATATCCTCATACGCACTCGTATTTTAAGTTTACATGTATATGTGTATGTTTAGTTTAGTTTAGTATCTTATTTATGTTAGATTAGTATTCTGTTATGTCAATACTTATTGCATTTAAATATTTTGCCATGTTTTATATTTTTGTCACTAAAGTTGCATATGATATATAAATTGTTAATGCGGTGCTCTTTTATCCGAGCGTAAACGGGCCGATGATCGCGTAGTGATAGTGGTTGGGCGTTTACTCTTGGATAACGGGGCCTTAAAATTTATTCGCAATTAGGACCGAATTTTAAAATAATCGTCACTCTAATCCGAAAATCCAATATTAATAAAGCGATAATTATTAAAGTACCAATTTTTGGGCGGTGTGGGGTGCTAATCCTTCCCCATCCGAATCCGACTCCGAACCCTGTCTTTTTGAATCTCTGGTTTTATGGTGTCGGTCTACCTAAGTGGCGGTGGCGACTCCATTTTTCAAAAATAAGGTTTCTTTAAAAACCCCATGGAATAAATATTTTATATCCAAACACCTTTCAAAAATCCTTCAAAAAACACCATCGTTTTTTTTTATTTAGCGTGCCTTCGCTATGGATGACGACTCATTTGGGACATTTTTTTTTTCAAAAACAAATGAGAGTCAAGCTTTTAAAATAATTATCGCTTTACTAATATTGGAAATTCGGATTAAAGTAACTATTAAATTAACATTCGGTCATAATTGCGCGTTTATTTTAACGCATTTAAAATATGGCATATAAACCCGTCTTTTTAAGTGGGGAAAACGCTAATGCTTTCGTGGAGATATCGTTCTCCCGTATGGGCCTAGCAAGTACCTTGGGGCTCGAGTACCTTATGCTTTTTAAAGGATATCGTTCCTTCGTACGGGCATAAGCGAATGGGTCCCCCTGAATTGAACCCGGTTGAAAGGAGCCTATAATGGGTGATGATCGGGGGCCTTGCTACCCTTAGTAGGGGGTACCTCCTAGCACCAACACTGCATGAAGAGAACATAGAAACCTACCTGTTAGAGCCATGCGGATAACCTTAGGTTTTAGACGGGATAAATAGGGTTGTTTTGTGTGTTTATTCTGTTTAATTTTGTCATTTTATTTATATATTTATCAATTTTATCTGGTACTGACTTGTTTTCTTTTCGCTTTTTCTCATACATCATTGCATTTGCATCGCATAAAGGTCTTGGATCAAGTGGTTTGCCCGATCGTAAAGTCTTTCACTATGGAAAAAAGGTGTCTTAGGAAAGAAGAGCTTAATTTGTCAGTCAGACATTGGTCAGAGGTCAACCAGAAAATCCAAGGGGACAGTCTGCCTAACGAACGCGTAATAGCTGGATACACCTATGTGAGTCTCCAACAGAACGACTTGTGGGATCTTCAAAGCATTTGGGAAAGATGGGACCGAAGGCTACAAGACTTATTTAGCGATAGTTATGGCGACATCGCGCAGCTATTATATGTTCGGATTAACCAGCCCCTACTCCGAGCTATAGTCCAGTTTTGGAATCCGGCTTTTTGTTGCTTCACCTTCAATGGGCAAGACATGATGCCTACGGTAGAAGAGTACACGCTTTACTTAACCAGAAAAATATTCAGGAAGATTGGATCTACGCGAAGCCTCCAAGGAATCAGAATTACACTGCAAAACTCAAAGCCTTTGCAGGAATGAGTGATGATTGGGTTAGTGGCCTCCTTCAAATCCGAGGAGATAATACAGTCTTTGCATGGGAGAGTATTCGGGACATCATATCGACACATCCAGACGAGGCAAAGAAAATGGACTTATTCGCTTTAGGAATATATGGCTTGGTGATCTTTCCCAGAGTACTCGGGAACATTGACATAGCCATTCTGGATTTGTTTGAGCGGGTGAAACGGAGAGCAAACCCGGTACCAGCAATCTTGGTCGAGACTTTCATTTCTTTAAACGCTAGCGGAAGCATGAAGAAGGACGTTTTGAGGATGCGCACAGCTATTACAAGTATGGATCCGAGTCACATGTGGAAGACGCCGACGCTGGTTCACGGATATCCTTCCAAGGTTTTTCGCCTTTACGAGAATACTTAGCAAAGGAATGGCGAGAAGATTTAAAAACAAAAATGTGGACCAGTTTCTTGAGAACATTCAAGATGAAGACATAACATGGAGGGTCCATGGCTCGGTAAGTTAATTATTTTCTATCTGATTGTGGTGACTTCAACTGGTTGATGATGTTAGGATTACATGGAGGATCGCTTGTGCTCCACTTTTAGTGTCTCGGCAGATTCGGATCACAGCAGATTCATTCCCAATACCGCGGATTAAGCCAAACTGAATTTCTTTTCAAAGGAGAGTTCAAAGGAAAAATCAGACCATCATGAGGGCTTGGGATCATTGTTATCGGATCGGGGTGGAAGGAGACACCGAGCACATGACTACCCAGATTACGATCTTTGGAGACGTTTGAGGGTTAATAATGTGATTCTGAACCGATCAAGGACCAACAAAGTGTCACCAAGAGCTTACAAGGGTGGTACCGTCCGGCCGACATCTTAAGGAGTGAACTCAAGAAGTTAAAAGGAAAATGGACATTCAATGGACCCAACATGCGAGCGAACTCTATAAGGCAAGCTTAGAAGTTGATGAGCGAGACGGGATCATCAGGCAATTGAAGAAATTGAATGCAGATTTAAGTGACAAAAATACTTTATCAAAAAGATGCCCTCCTATTACAGCAAAAATACAAAAGGCGGCGAGTCGGTTCATAGCTGTGGAAAGAGAAAGAATGAACGACATCCGTTTGGTGGAAGAAGAACGAAGTTAACAAAAAAGAGCGATCGAGAAAGAGATTGAAAGTCGTCGTTTGGCTATGGAGGAAGAAAACGGTCCGCCAAGAAGGCCATTGATCAAGAGAGAGAAAGATTCAGACAAGAAATCTGCAAAGGAAAACAGGCTGTTCATCATGAAAGAGAAAGTGTCACCGTATGGAAAAGAAAATCCATGAATAGCCGAAACAGACTGTTAGAAATGCAGAAACTGACGATGACACTCTTCAAAGTTTGGGGCAAAGCCAAAGTCAAAATGATGAATTAAAAGAAAAGATGGCGGAAGCCGAACACTCACTTCGAATGTCTTGCCAGTAGGAATAATTTTATTTGAGCTGCAAGAAAGAGAACGTGAAGTGGGTGTGTTACAAGCACGAATCGGATCCTCAAAGCAAAGCAGTTGTGGAGGATTACAAGGAAAAAATTAATGTGTTCGAGGAAGCTGCAGCAGGGGGGACACTATTATTGGCGTAAGAGATTACGCGACGCTGCTCGAATGGTACATGATGAGAGACCAAGATTACGCAAATCTAATGGTGGACATACAGCGAGTTGTTGCCGACACGTAAATGATTTTTTGTCGAGGTGAGACACCGACCTTTTATAGCCCGGGAATGGAAGAAGCTCCTAGGTTCCTCAAGCTGCTCAAGGCAATTGGAAAGTTAGGGGATAGAGCTAGAGTCTATCTATAGGACTCTGTGTTATAATTAGATCTTTTGTACTAGGGATCTTTACTTTGTAACACGAATTTTGTTGTAATCAAGACCCTTTAATTCCCGTAAAAGTAATTCAAAAGGGTGATTACCAGTGGAACCGAAGACCTTGTCCGCATGCATTCTTGCATTTGCATCATAACATTTGCATCATCGTACATGCATTTATTTTTACAACCATATTAATAAAGTATGAATATTGTGGCATTCCGGTGTGTTAACCCGCAATCATTCATCACATATACTTTACCCGGCTACAAAGAAAGCTCATGGAAGAAAGAATAATCAATCTAGAAAGAGGGCAGAGAGAGCTCGAGTCAAGGCTTGAAGAGGCCCAGAGAAGCCTTAGTGATCAGATTGCACAGTCACAAACTTCAATAGTATCTGACATAACGGCATTGCTGGCAAAAAGTCTCGGAAAACGAGTAGAAGGAGAAAATATCCCAGAGCCAGAAGGTACCCCGGCTCACTTCAAGGTTCAACCAACTGCACCAAACCAGGCTAGGAAGGTGTATATTGACCCTACAGGAATGTCTTCCAGCTTTCAAGTAGGGGCACCTGAGACTCAACCCCTTGATACCGAAGCACTGTATGAAGAAGAAGTGCCGGACCTAAACATGGTCGAAAAGGATCAGGAATGAGGTAGAAAGAAAGTGGGAAGAAAGATTTCGCCTCATGGAAGAAAATTTTAAAGCGTTACAATCAAATGAAGAATCAGAAACAACGCTAGTGATCTAAGTCTAGTGTCTGATCTTGTCTTGCCACCAAAATTCAAAACGCCGGAGTTTGATAAATATGACGGAACCACATGTCCTTCTCGCACACATAACGATGTATTGCAGAAAAATGGCGCTTACCATAAAGATGAAAAGCTACTTGATCCATTGTTTCGGGATAGTCTAATCGAGCGGCATTACGTTGGTATACTCAGTTAAGCAAAGCAAATGTCAAGACATGGAAAGATTTGTCTAAAGCATTTTCCGAGCAATACAAACATGTAATGAGACATGATCCCTAGCAGAATTATGCTAGAAAATATGGGGCGAAGTCCAATGAAAGCTTGCGACAATATGCCCAAAGGTGGAGAGAAGTGGCCGCCCAAATCCAGCCACCTATCCCGGAGCATGAAATCACGCCATTATTTGTCAATACTCGAAAGGGGCACTCTTCGATCGCCTCATCAATAACACAACACGTGTGTTTCGCCGACTTGATCGGGATCGGGAGTCTCTCGAATCGGCAATCAAGAGCGAGAATTGATGGTGGGGAAGGGTCTCGAAAGTACAACAAGAGAAGTGAAGTAAACGCCACCAGCACCTATACCGCCTTGAAGAACTTCACAGTCTCACAGCCCCAAGCACCTGTGGGAAAAATGCAAAATTCGAATCAAAGAGATGAGAGAGTCACCAGAAAGGATAAAGAGAGGAGAACTTTCACTCCCCTACCGGTTTCATACTCAGAGCTTTATTCCCAGTTGTATGAAGCAGACTTGGTCCGACCATACATCGTTAATCCTGTCAATCCACCCTTCCCGCCTTGGTATAATCCAAGCGCACATTGCGACTATCACGGCGGTACCCTCGACACCCCATCGAGAAGCGCCTTGCCTTCAAAAAAGCTTTGTGTAACTTAATTGATTCCGGGATATTGAAGTTTGAAGAGCCTAGCGTAGCCAACAACCCATTGCCTAATCATGGGAGCAGAGGGGTAAATGCTATAGAAGAAGGTTTTACCGGGAGGATAAAGGATGACGTGTCGGTTAAGTCTCCTTTACGGTGGGTATTTCAACAGATTATGCATGGCTCGTATGATCAATAAAGGCATGATAATAAAGGCGAAAGAATGTGGAAAGTATTGCGAATTCCATCGATCAAGGGCATGATATCCAAGAATGTGATGAGCTCAAGAAATTGGTGCAGAAGTTGATGGATGGAAAACAAATTGAATTCTTTGAGGAACCCATGGGGAAGGGATCAGACGTACACATGACAGATACCCCCAAAACTAGATACGGGAAGGATAGACCTTTTATCATCTCTCCCAGGGTAGGGAATGCAGGTGTCTCCCAAGGAGAAACCAGCAAGATAAATCCCAAGATCGTCATTTCAGCACCATCTCCATTCCCATTCAAAGACATGCGACAAATTCCCTGGAATTATGCCGCGAATGTGACCATGCCAGAAAAATCAAAACACGAACAGGTAAAAGAGCCTGCGCTGGAAGACCAACAAAGCCAAAACAATGTGAAGCGTTGGTGAGGCAGGCCATTTCACCAGGAGGCGGCCGATGTTATTCCTCCGAAGCTTTGAGAGCAGCTGAAAAAGATAGGGGAAGAGTACAGCAGTTAGCCCTGCACAGATATTTGGAGAAGAACCTCCCCAAAAGATAAATGAACCGGTAACTGAGGCCCAGGCCAAAGAATTTCTAAAGTTCTTGAGACATAGCGAGTACAGCGTAGTGGAACAACTACGGAAACAACCGCCAGGATCACAAAGTCTTTGGAATTACTCTTGAGTTCGAGAGAAGCATCGGGAGACACTATTGAAAGTCTTTGAATCAAACTTTTGTGCCCCAGGACATTTCAGAACAAACTGGACATGATAGTGGGGCATATTATCGCTTATAATCATATCACGTTCGGTGATGATGAGATCCGGAAGGAGGAATGGGGTCCACTAAAGCCCTTAACATCACTACCCACCGCAAAGGGTATGTATTACAGCGCATTGATCGACAACGGGTCAGCATTGAATGTCTTGCCTATGGTAACCCTGCAAAAATTACCAATAGATAGTTCGCACCTAAAGCCTTGCTACAACTCGGTAAGAGCTTTCGATGGTACGCAAAAAGGAACAATGGGGAAAATTGAGATACCCCTATTGATCGGACCAACTGAATATGTGATCGATTTTGTGGTGATGGACATAAAACCATCTTACAGCTGCTTGTTGGGAAGACCGTGGATCCACTCCGCAGAGTTGTCCCATCATCATTGCATCGAAATTAAAATTTGTAGTTGAAGGCAAATTGGTCACAGAGAGGCGAGCATGAATTTGTTGCTTCCGTGACATCGGACACCCCCTACATTCAAAATGATGAAGATCTGCAGAATGCTCGTTCCGAGCATTAGAACTAGTAAATGCCACATTCGTTTCAGAGGGAAACCGGATCCCCTACCCCAGGTTATCTAATTGTACCAAGATGACCGTCGCAGAAACTCTGGGCCGAGGAGCCAAAATAGGAAAAGGGTTGGGGAAGAAATTACAAGGAAACCTGAGACCCAAGAATATGACAACCAAGAAGGATCGTTTCGGGCTGGGTTACCAACCAAGTGTCCAACAGAAGAAAGAGGAATATAAGAGGAAGGAAGAACAAAGAAAAGCCAGATCTAAAGGAGAAGACATTCCATGGAGACCGATACCCTTTCCTAGTTTGAAAGCCACTTTTGTGTCCGGAGGGTTCTACCAGCCAGGTCAAGATATTGGAGAGGCAATGAAGAAAAATGATGAACTTAACCAGGAGGAAGTACTCAGAGAATCATTTGAAGGGATGTACATCAACATGGTAGCTAAAAAGGACCGCGGCAGCAAAATGTTGACCAACATCCGTGTTGCGTGTGATAAGTGCTACGCAATTGTGCAAGTATACACGTCGCAAGTAATAAAGTGATATGAGTATCGAGTATCGTCTCCACGAGGATTGGTTTGGGCCACTTTGCTTAAGTTATCTTGACTTTGTGAAAATAAAAACACAATTGATAATAGAGGTTTTAATTAACGAGAAAAGTAAAAGCAATAAACTAAAAGAATAGATGAAAGAAAAAGAGAGAATAGGTTAGGTTATCGTGAGTTGAGGTGTGATAGCCGATTGGATCGTCTTGGTAAAAGAGTGCAAAGGCAACTCGGTTGCCGTGGCAACTTGCACAAATGAGGTTGCCTTGGCAACTAATCGATGGTTGCTCGGGCAACTAGCTGGGCAACTACTTGGGCGTCTGGGCAGCAACTTCAAGGTTCGGCGGAGCGTTCTTCAATGGTTTCTTCTTATCCCTAAGTCGAAACTCTAGCTACTTGTGCATGCCTTGATAATACATCCCTGCGTGAATCAAGGGTGAACAACAACCAATCTTGCGCTCCTCTTAGCCGTTGAAATCCTTAACTTATTCCTAAGCCGGATTAATCTTCACCATCAATAGATTGAATAAAGACCATACTCATTCGTTTCTTGAATCTAACTCTCCCGATATTAGATAAATAGATGAAGTTACGAGATCCTCTCCCAATTCACTCGCAAACAAGAATAAGAACCAAGAATGAATAAACCTTGAAATAGAAAAGTGCAAACTCTTATTACCTAAACAAAAACCAATTGTTTCTCACAACAACAAAACACAATAACCCCAACCAATCAAGTTAGTTCATGGTTGGGTTCAAAAGATATACAAAGAATAATCCCCAAACCATGAATCTAATGAAAGCAAAGAAGAAGAAGAAATCGAACTCTCTCCCAATGCTCTCTTGTCGAAATTTCCCCCTTGCTCTCTCTCTGGATTGTCGAAATCTCCTTGCTATTTATAGGGCTAGGCCAAAGTCCTTCTTTGAGGAGGAGTTTGAGTTGGAATTAAATTATCTTTAAAGAATATAATTCTTTATTATAATTTTATTCCTATTAGAACTTCTCCTATCTTCTTGGAATTTAATTCTCTTTTAATCTCTGCATGGCAATCAAATTCCTTTGGGCTTGGGCCTTGCTCCATGTCATCTTGGGCTTGTAAAGTCATTAATTTCGACATCCCTATTGCATTTTGTCTTTGTCGACAAATGCCATGGCAACTGGCTCGGCGTCTCCTTCATGCATTGCCCCGGCAACTAGCTCGGCATATCCTTCATGCATTGCCCGGCAACTAGCTCGGCATTGCTTTGGCAAGTGATCCTGCACATACACACAAAAAAACACACCAAAGCAGCATCTTTTTCCACAAAAATCACCAAGTTATGTAATCAAGCTCAACGGTGGAAAGAAACATGAATTAATGCATGAATGACTAATTATGCAACTATTATGAGCTTAAGTCTAACAATAATATGAGTAAAAGGGTAATAAAAATAGTACTTTTGAACACTTATCACGCCCCCAAACTCGAACTATTGCTTGTCCTCAAGCAATGCAAACTAACAATTACCCGCCAAGACTTTAATCATCAAAGACATGCTTCAAACTTGAATTCAAACCTCGGAACCGTGGCACAAAGTATGATCACCTTTTAATTTTTCGGATAACACAAAAATTACCCGGAACCAAACTATAGTGCTCGTGACAATGTGTGTGCGTAGTTGTGAACAAGTTGATTTTCAAGATTCTATGTGAACTACAGGCTTTTATTAATTCAATTATCGGGGTATTTATTTTTATTTTCACTAGAGCCAATTTGGGCACCTCTAGCAAAGTAAGCAATTCCTCATTTTATTTTAGTCGACTAGAGCCAATTTGGGCACCTCTAGCGATTCTTTAATGTTCATTAACTACTAGAGCCAGGTTTGGGCACCTCTAGCAAGAAAGTGTATTTACTACTAGAGCAGTTTTGGGCACCTCTAGCAAGAAATTAACTTTTAATTTTCAATTTTAAATTTACCCAAATTTTAAGCAACCTAAGTTCACTAAGTTTCTTTGAATCAACAACCCACAACCGTGTAAAAAAATTCAGCATCATAGTAAAACTCTAAGTTCTTTTCATGCAATCCTAAAATTAAAGGTTATTTCAATTAAATACAGTGGCAAAAATTCATCATTGGATATTCAACAAGTCTTAAGCAATTAAATCAAATTAAAGGCATGGCAAGTAACATATGCAACCTATATGTGATTGCTAAAGATGAATGCAACTAAACATGAAACTAACTAGAAACCAACACCCCCAAACTCGAGAGAAGCATTGTCCTCAATGCATGTAAGAGTGAAACAAAATTTAAAAGAAACTAAATGAAATGAGTTAGTCGAGAGAGGTCGTCACCTCGATTGATGAGTTTCTTCGTGCCGTTTGCTTGATTCAATTTTGGTCGGTGGTTGAATGCTTGAGGCTGGTACCGCGTGAATAGCATTGCCTTGATTTGGTCCATGTTTGCCGATGCAGGTTTACTTGCATATGCATCGATAGTTCTTTGAAGCCATTGTTGTTGCTGGGCATCGCTTGATTTCCATTGTGGTTCTTTGTGGCGAGTAGTCGGCAGTAAATTTCCTTATCATGGTGGTTGTGAGTCTTGTTGTGGAAAAGAAAATAAAGAAAACACGAAACTAAAGATAATGAAGAAAAATAAAATATATCCTAAAAAATAAAGAGATAAAACAACCAAAAATAATAGAACAAAATAGTTCAAAAAATAAAAATAAAAATAAATGTATCGTAGTAGTTGCCGTGGCGTCGAGGGTTGCCGAGGCATGCACATCCATGGTTGCCGAGGCGTCGGGGTTGCCGAGGCGTCTTGGCGTCCATGGTTGTCGAGGCGTGCGTATCAAGAGTTGCTGCGGTGTTGAAGGTTGCGTTTTTGATACTTCTTATAGTCCATCCGCACCCTCCATCGGGTGATAATATTGTCCAAAAGAGTTTGGCCAATGTGCTTGCCACTACTCCCTTTTTGCGTTACCATGGTGGAGGTGTCTTTCTTCTTTGTTCGCTTGTAGTCCATGTATACTCTCCACCTTGCTACTATTCATGAAGGCACAAATATATTAATAGGAAAAATTATATCCATTCTCAACCATTCAATTACCTCATTCTTGTCGACTTCTATCATGGTTGGATGTAGCCTTTGTTGTCGTGGCAATTCTTTGCTCAAGCCAATTTCCGTGACAATCAGTTGTCAAATTTTCTCTAAGTCAAGGGAAGAATCAATTTTTCTGAAGAGCTTTATGAATCCAAACACCTTTTTCTTTTGGCCTCTCAAACATCTCCATCGGTAGAGATTTGATGGCTTCAAATCTACCAACCTCGGTTCCTCAAGACATACCCGCAATGGACGAGGTGAGTTTTTAAAGAATTCAAAAGGTTCAACTATTACCTGCTCATATTCCATTGGCAAAGTATTATCATCTCGTTGATCTTGTATGTGGTCGAGTAATTGCCGTGGCAATTGTAGATGAGAGCAATCTATAGATTCTGCTTCAACATCAACGTTGTAACCTTACGGGCATCAGGTTCCTTAGAATTTCTTTGTAGTATTATTGTTCTCGGCTTCACCGAGAGTGTTGTCGCGGCATTGCTCATTCAGGCTCCTCAATCATTGCCGAGGCAATTTGTTGTTCATGCTCATCATGTGTTGGGCAGTCTCTCTCATTGGCATCCTCTTGACTTTGAGGTTCTAGTTGTTCCTCACACATCGAGAGATTTCTTTGCATTGCTCCTTATCCTCTTGCCTTAGGACGTCAGTATCCCTAGGAATGAATTGTTGGTGCATGTTATCCATGACATATGTGGATCTCCCAATTGATCTTGAATCCCCTAAGGTTGCATCCCATTGAGTTATCCTCGTATCCATAGATTTTGATAGCTCTCGAATCTCTTCAATTGATCCGTCAAGTCTAGCCAATGAAGCTAGTAACGTTTCCTCCAAGGAATTGGAATGCTCTTGAAAAGGACTACATTGCCATGGCATATACATTCTTTGCATGGCAAAATTGTTATGGTAAAAAAATTTTGAGCTTTTTGATCATACCATGAAGAATTTTGCTCTTTGGTTCCCTCTATGGTCCTCCATGTAGTTATATGCACCGAAAATGTGAGGGCAATTTTCAAACACATGATGTTCTCCACACATAGCACAAGATTTTTCCATGGTATAAGTTCTTTGGGCTTTTCTCGGTTGGTATAGGTAATCATCAAAGGGTGCAAGGAACTCTTGATTGAATTGATTCATATCTTCCAACATCATCTCTCGAATAGATTGGTTTTTATTTCCCGACATGTTGATGTTCCTTAACTTTAGCGCACCTAATTTTTTTTTTTTTGATAAAACAAACAAAAGAAAAGTTAGTAAAATTAAGAGAGAAAAAAATGCAATAACAAAAACAACTAACACCAATTGCCAATCCCGACAACGGCGCCAAAAAACTTGTTGCGTGTGATAAGTGCTACGCAATTGTGCAAGTATACACGTCGTAAGTAATAAAGTGATATGAGTATCAGTATCGTCTCCACGAGGATTGGTTTGGGCCACTTTGCTTAAGTTTCTTGCCTTTGTGAAAATAAAAACACAATTGATAATAGAGGTTTTAATTAACGAGAAAAGTAAAAGCAATAAACTAAAAAAGAATAGATGAAAGAAAAAGAGAGAATAGGTTAGGTTATCGTGAGTTGAGGTGTGATAGCCGATTGGATCGTCTTGGTAAAAGAGTGCAAGGGCAACTCAGTTGCCGTGGCAACTTGCACAGCGAGGTTGCCTTGGCAACTAATCGATGGTTGCCTGGGCAACTAGCTGGGCAACTACTTGGGCGTCTGGGCAGCAACTTCAAGGTTCGGCGGAGCGTTCTTCAATGGTTTCTTCTTATCCCTAAGTCGAAACTCTAGCTACTTGTGCATGCCTTGATAATACATCCCTGCGTGAATCAAGGGTGAACAACAACCAATCTTGCGCTCCTCTTAGCCGTTGAAATCCTTAACTTATTCCTAAGCCGGATTAATCTTCACCATCAATAGATTGAATAAAGACCATACTCATTCGTTTCTTGAATCTAACTCTCCCGATATTAGATAAATAGATGAAGTTACGAGATCCTCTCCCAATTCACTCGCAAACAAGAATAAGAACCAAGAATGAATAAACCTTGAAATAGAAAAGTGCAAACTCTTATTACCTAAACAAAAACCAATTGTTTCTCACAACAACAAAACACAATAACCCCAACCAATCAAGTTAGTTCATGGTTGGGTTCAAAAGATATACAAAGAATAATCCCCAAACCATGAATCTAATGAAAGCAAAGAAGAAGAAGAAATCGAACTCTCTCCCAATGCTCTCTTGTCGAAATTTCCCCCTTGCTCTCTCTCTGGATTGTCGAAATCTCCTTGCTATTTATAGGGCTAGGCCAAAGTCCTTCTTTGAGGAGGAGTTTGAGTTGGAATTAAATTATCTTTAAAGAATATAATTCTTTATTATAATTTTATTCCTATTAGAACTTCTCCTATCTTCTTGGAATTTAATTCTTCTTTAATCTCTGCATGGCAATCAAATTCCTTTGGGCTTGGGCCTTGCTCCATGTCATCTTGGGCTTGTAAAGTCATTAATTTCGACATCCCTATTGCATTTTGTCTTTGTCGACAAATGCCATGGCAACTGGCTCGGCGTCTCCTTCATGCATTGCCCTGGCAACTAGCTCGGCATATCCTTCATGCATTGCCCTGGCAACTAGCTCGGCATTGCTTTGGCAAGTGATCCTGCACATACACACACAAAAACACACCAAAGCAGCATCTTTTTCCACAAAAATCACCAAGTTATGTAATCAAGCTCAACGGTGGAAAGAAACATGAATTAATGCATGAATGACTAATTATGCAACTATTATGAGCTTAAGTCTAACAATAATATGAGTAAAAAGGGTAATAAAAATAGTACTTTTGAACACTTATCAATCCGCCCTTGCCATCCCGGGGAAACACTCGATAACTGGAGCTGCATTGATCTACCCGTAGTTTTTAGGAATAGATCAGAGTAATGCTCCGAATCAACCTTTTGTTTTTGCCCATAAACAATGGGGATCTCTTGTATGGGGCACCTATGTTAACTTTTTGATTGAAATGAAAATATCCCCACTTTCTTAAAAATGACCAAAGTCTCATTTATTCCATTCATGCATTCTTCATATTCATTCCCTTCATGTAAAGCCATCTTTTTCCCAATACAATTCATTCTCGTTTAATGCAGGTCGCTCATGATTGACGATATGAATGATACCGGATCCAATCCTGGAGTAAATTTCGAATGCCCTGAGGTCTCGGAGGAAATTGAGGAAGGATATGATGAAAAAGAAATTGAGGTCCCGGAAGAGTTAAAGAGAATGGTGGACAACGAAGAAAGACAGATTATGCCCCACCAAGAAGAAACAGAAATCGTCAACTTGGGGACTGAAGAAGCGAGAAAAGAAATAAAAATAGGAAGGACTATTTCCTCAAAAACCAAGCATGAACTGATAGCCATACTTCAGGAATTCAAGGATGTCTTCGCCTGGACTTATCAAGATATGCCGGGATTGAACACCGACATAGTGGTGCACAAATTGCCAACAAAATCGGAGTGCAAACCAGAGACACCAAAAACTTCGGAGAATGAGGCAGATATGTTGTTAAAGATCCGAGAAGAAGTGAAAAAGCAATTTGATGCTGGATTCTTAGAGGTAGCCAAATACCCTGAATGGGTTGCAAACATTGTACCTGTACCAAAGAAAGACGGGAAAGTTCGTATGTGTGTAGATTATAGGGATCTGAACCGAGCTAGCCCTAAAGACAACTTCCCTTTGCCACATATTGACACGTTGGTTGACAACACCGCAGGACATTCATGGTTTTCCTTTATGGACGGCTTCTCAGGGTACAACCAGATAAAGATGGATCCTAACGACATGGAGAAAACCACATTCATAACCATGTGGGGCACTTTTTGTTATCAAGTAATGCCGTTTGGGCTAAAGAACGCAGGGGCAACATACCAAAGAGCAATGGTGACTCTTTTCCATGACATGATGCACAAAGAAATAGAAGTATACGTGGATGACATGATTGCCAAATCCCGAACGGAAGAAGAGCACCTACAGAACTTGAGAAAACTATTCCAAAGACTACGGAAGTACCAACTGAGGCTCAATCCTGCCAAGTGTACCTTCGCCGTTACTTCTGGAAAACTCCTAGGGTTCGTAGTAAGCAGAAGAGGGATTGAGATTGATCCCGATAAAGTGAAAGCCATCCAAGACCTTTCACCACCCCGCACGCAAAAGGAAGTCCGCGGTTTCCTGGGGAGGCTGAATTATATCTCTCGTTTCATTTCCCAATTAACCAATCAATGCGACCCGGTCTTCAGACTTCTTAGAAAGAATAATCCTGGCGTGTGGGATGAAGAATGTCAAAAAGCCCTAGAAAAGATCAAAAAGTACCTGACAAATGCTCCAATTTTAGTCGCACCAGTACCTGGTCGACCACTAATTCTCTACTTAACGGTCTTCGAGAATTCAATGGGATGTGTACTGGGGCAACACGATGAGTCAAGAAAAAAGGAGCAAGCCATCTATTACCTGAGCAGGAAATTCAATGATTGCGAAACACGGTACCGCCCGGTGATCAGAAGCCGTGTTGTGCTCTAGTTTGGGCTACCAAGCGGCTCAGATAAGTACATGTTGTACCATACTACGGTTGATATCCAAGCTAGACCCATTAAAGTTCTTAATGGAAGCGCCAAAGACTAACGGGAAGGATGGCTCGATGGCAGATGCTATTATCCGAATTCGACATCGTATATGTTAATCAGAAAGCTGTAAAGGGGAGCGCCGTAGCGGATTTCCTGGCTAGTCGTGCTTCGGATGACTATGAGACATTGAACTTTAGTTTCCCAGACGAAGACTTGATGTGCATTACAACCGAAGAAGAGATTTCAGATGACAAGTCATGGAAACTTTACTTCGATGGAGCCTCCAACGCCCTCGAACACGGGATAGGGGCAGTGCTAATTTCACCTGAGGACGTCTATTATCCTTTCACCAGCAGATTGGAATTCTTCTGCACAAACAATATAGCTGAATACGAAGCTTGCATCATGGGACTGAACTCAGCCATCGAAAGAAAGGTTAAGGAACTTCGAGTGTTCGGAGATTCGTCCCTAGTCATTTACCAATTGCGCGGGGAGTGGGAAACCAGAGACCCGAAGTTGGTCAAATATCACGAATGGATCCAAGAGCTCGTCAAAGAGTTCGAAAAGGTCAGCTTCAATTACCTACCCCGAGAAGAAAATCAGATGGCAGATGCATTGGCAACCTTGGCGTCCATGTTTAAAACAAACACCTGGGCAGAAATGAGACCCATTGAGATGCAGACATTTGAAAAGCCTGCTCATTGTTGTAATGTACAGGAAGAGATTGACGGGAATCCATGGTACTATGATATCCTGCAATATGTCAAGCTTCAAAAGTATCCAGAAGGGGCAAACGACAATGACAGAAAAGCGCTCAGAAAAATGGCAACAAAATATGTCCTAGATGGGGAAATCCTATATAGGAAAAGTCATGATCAAACATTGCTGAGATGTGTGGATGCCCGGGAGGCGAAGGAAATCTTAGCCGAAGTACATGACGGGATCTGTGGAACGCACGCCAACGGGCTGTCTATAGCCCGGAAAATTATGAGGTACGGTTATTTCTGGTTGACCATGGAGGGAGATTGCATCGATTACGCCAGGAAATGTCACAAATGCCAAATTTACGCTGACAAGATTCATGCACCCCCATCACCTCTACACACCATGAATTCTCCGTGGCCTTTCGCAGCATGGGGCATGGACGTCATCAGGCGAGATCCATCCAAAGCCTCCAATGGGCACCGTTTCATTTTGGTCGCCATAGACTACTTCACTAAATGGGTAGAGGCAGCGTCTTACGCCAATATCACCAGGACTACAGTTTGTAAGTTCTTAAAGAAGGAAATTATTTGTCGATACGGATTGCGAGAGGATCATCACCGATAACGCCTAATCGAACAACAAGATGATGAAGGACGTGTGCACTCAATTCAAGATAACACACCATAATTCCACAGTCTATCGTCCTAAAATGAATGGAGCAGTGGAAGCAGCAAACAAGAATATAAAGAAGATCATAGCAAAGACTACGGATACCTACAAGGATTGGCATGAGAAGTTGCCTTTTGCCCTTTTCGCCTATAGGACGTCCATTCGCACATCAACAGGGGCAACACCTTACTCCTTGGTGTATGGTACCGAGGCAGTACTCCCAATTGAGGTAGAGATTCCATCCCTCCGGGTCTTAAACGAAGTAAAACTGGAAGAAGCCGAATGGGTGCAGGCCAGATTCGACCAGCTAAATCTCATTGACGAAAAAAGACTAAAGGCCATTTGTCATGGTCAGATGTACCAAAAGCGGATGGTGCAGGCTTACAACAAAAAGGTGCGCCCAAGAGAATTCAAAGAAGGGGATCTGGTACTCAAGAGAATCCTCCCTATCCAAAAAGATTCTCGGGGAAAATGGATTCCCAACTGGGAAGGACCGTACGTCGTAAAAAAGGCCTTCTCAGGAGGAGCCCTGATCCTAATAGAAATGGACGGGGACGAGCTAAAAAATCCCGTAAATTCTGATGCCGTCAAGAAATACTATCTCTAAAAAAAAATGGAGAGCTCAGGGCGAAAACCCGAAATCGGGCGTCTTGAAGCAAAGGAAGGACCCAAGTTGAAAACTCGTAAAGGGCGGCTTGGGTAAATTGAAAATTTGAATATCTGAGGAGAAGGGTATCCCCATGAGCATCATGAAGAGGAAGCTTCAGGCAAAAAATTCTACACCAGTTGACAGAATCATGTATCATTCATATCAAAGATAATGAGAGATCTTGTATTTAACTTATACGTGTCATACCTTTCTTTTTAAGATATCCCAAACCCTTAATCATAATAAAACCGTGTTTTTGAGCATCCATTCCTGGCCTTCTTGTCAATTTCAGTCAAATAAGATAACATAGGCTTATAATGAAACAAGAGATTTCGGAGCATTACTATGATTTGACCTTGGAAATGCAGGTGATCAAAGAAGGCGATGTTAACTCCGTCCTTTAGTTCCCTACATAATGATTGTCGATAGAGAAGGCGGGAAGCTTGCACAACCTGGTAGAATAACCAATGGCACATGTCATATCTATTCGGGGAAAGGCATACGAGATAACAAAAGAAATTTCTGGGTGAAAACCAGAAGGGCACCCATCTCAAAAAAAAATCTCTAAAGTGAAAACCCGAAAAGGCGCTTTAAAATTCCAAATCATGATTGGAAAAAGAGAAAGGTCGAGATGGTTGAACTTGGCGGTGAAGCGGGTATCGATGCCCGTAAGAAAGGATAAAGCGAACATCAAGATCAAATAAGGACCAGGACAAGCCCACCAAGATATTAAATCTCATGCATCATGAATAGTCGGACATCACTAGGATTAGGAGCATGTCAATTCATTCATTTGTCATAGCATTTCGTTTTTGTCTCGAGGCATGTATCTGTAGATCCGAAGAGACATCGAGGTCATCACGATGTGAATCCCAAATGAGGGGACAATGTTTTTACATAAAGGCACATGTTTTCAAGCTCGGAGAGAGGTTCTATATAGGAAGAACCCTCATCTCCGAGGCTTCAGAAGTTGAAAGTTCTATATAGGAAGGACTGACAGCTCTAGGGTGAAGACTCGCAGTCAAAGTAATTCACCTATGACACAGGGTTATATAGGAAACCTGTTGTGTCAAAAGCAAAGAGTCTTATATAGGAAAGACTCCGAGCTTCATTGTCTTAGGGTGAAGGGTTACGTGTCGAAAAAGAACCTGCAGCTCTACGAGACTTGACGCATAAAAAGTTTTATATAGGAGGAACTTATGGCTCCAAGGTGAAGACTCGCAGTTCTATATAGGAAGAACTCCCAGTCAAAGCAATTCACCTATGACACAGGGTTATATAGGAAACCTGTTGTGTCAAAAGCAAAGAGTCTTATATAGGAAAGACTCCGAGCTTCATTGTCTTAGGGTGAAGGGTTACGTGTGCCGGAAAAGAACTGCAGCTACGAGACTTCAGGCGTCAAGAGTTCTATATAGGAAGAACTTACATGCCTGAAGATTCAGCCAAGGAAGAACGGAGATGTCCAAAAGAATTCGTTTTTCCAAAGCTACAATGAGAGCGAAGGGTTCTGTGTCGAAAAGAGCCTGTAGCTCCAAGGTCGGAAGGTGACGAAGCTCTATATAGGAAGAACTTACGAGCCCGAAGATTCAGCCAAGGAAGAACGGAGATGTCCAAAAGAATTTGTTTTTCCAAAGCTACAATGAGAGCGAAGGGTTCTGGGTCGAAAAGAGCCTGTAGCTCCAAGATCGGAAGGTGATGAAGTTCTATATAAGAAGAACTTACGAGCCTAAGGACTCAACCAAGGAAGAGCGGAGATGTCAAAAAAAAATTCGCTTTTCCAAGGCTGCAAACCAAACAGGGAAGTCTGATAAAATGAGTGCTTATGAATCTTTGCTTTGTTTCTCATTCCATGAGAACAAGCAAAGAGGGGCAACTGTAATCACTCATTTTCACTAATACATATTAGTATTGCATATATACTTACTATATTATATGTTTATTATTTGCATGAGTGTTACTAGTATATATAAGGTGTGGTGTGTGTGTATATTATAAGCTATGTATGTATACGTACTAATGGTGTATGTGTGTCGCGTATGTATGTATCTATAGAGTCTGAGCGTATTTGTTTAATGTGTGTAGATGTTATGTTAGTATGTTACATTAATATTTGCATGTGTATTCGTATGTTACACTTATATGGGTGTGCAAGTGTACGTATATATGTAACGTTGTATCATTATTATTATTATTATTATTATTATTATTATTATTATTGGACTAGTGTAAAATAAAATTTAAAATATAAAACCCAAATATTAATTAACAAGTCCAATCCAATTTATTACAAAAACCAAAAATATATTACAAGGCCCATATTGGTCTGACCCAGTATATTAAAAACCCTAAAAACTAAGTCTGATACCCCTCTTTTATCTTGCAGCCGCCGTCATTTGGATCGTTGGATCAAGTCTTGATCCAACGGTCCGGATCAGTCCAAGATAATCCGGTGGGCGCGTGTGATGTCACTCTCGGACCGTTCGAATGCTCACTCGCGGCGTGCAACGACGCGAGACCGTTCATTACCCCTCTGCCACGTGTCGTCATCTCCAGCAAGTACCACGCATTTCAAGGCTCGATCTAGGCCGCTCATCCCCCATGTGAGTAGATCTGGCGAAGACACCACCACCATGACTTCCCCATGCCGACACCACTCCGCCCGTCTTCGCCGGTTCAACCACCGCGCTCGAGAGAACGTGCAAAAGCACCAAAAAGATGGATTTGTCAGTACCAAAAAAATCAGATCTGATATATATTTCAATGTAATAGACGCTAAAAAAAAGGAAGGCAGAGAAAATCCAAAAATTGTTGTATTATCACCAAAGTCTTCAGAAATACAAAGAAAGCAACGCAAGTTGGTGGTAAAAGAAAAAAACTTCTTGTCTTTCTTTCTTACTTACATGCATAAAAAATGGAGAGTTTACGTAAAAAGAAAGAACCTTTCCTTTGCCGGTGATAAGCTCTGAGGAGTGAGCCACAAAAAAGAGGGTTCTTCTTTGTCCTTTAGCTTCGAAATACCATAGATCTAAGATTTTGGTGGTCTCAAAATAAAAGCGTGACGGTTTTTGTGAGGGTTTTGGGGTTCGGTCTTTCAAAGATGGAGTTTTTGTTCTCGAAGAGGGGTCGAGGTTAGGTCTTAGAACCGATAGAGCGTAGAGGGTGGTGGCCGGAGTAGCCGGACCATCAAACCTCGAGAACCATGGCGGCTGAAGGGTCGGGGCTTGGGTTTTTTCGGTATATTAGAGAGGAAACGAGAGCTTTTGCTCAAGAAGAAAAAAATGAAAGGAAAAAATGAAAGTGGGGTACGATTATCGGGTCTTATAGACCTAAAATAAAATAAAAATGGTCTAATTACATCATAAATCCTCCCTTGTCCCCTATATTTTCGTTTTGAGTTTTCCGCATGGGTTAATCACGATTCTGGTCCTTTTTCTTTTCCATTTTATTTCGTTTTGATCACTAAATTAGCGAATTCAGATTTTAAATGGTAAAATTACCCCCTTAACCATCCCGCGTTTTTGAATTTTTCATTTCGGGTCTGCCCCTTGGTCTAATTACAGTTCCAGTCCTTTCAAGTTTGATCATGATTGCATTTTCGTCCTTAAATTGCATATTATTATCCTTTAATTTCATCCTTTGATGTTTATTTCTTTTCATTTCAGTCCTGTTTTCATGTAAATATTTATTTCGTATTATAATCGTGTATGTTGATGTAGTCTTTTGCCCTATTATATATCCCTCATACGTACCTCGTATTTTAAGTTTACATGTATATGTGTATGTTTAGTTTAGTTTAGTATCTTATTTATGTTAGATTAGTATTATGTTATGTCAATACTTATTGCATTTAAATATTTTGCCATGTTTTATATTTTTGTCACTAAAGTTGCATATGATATATAAATTGTTAATGCGGTGCTCTTTTATCCGAGCGTAAACGGGGCCAGTATCAGGCGTAGTGATAGTGGTTGGACGTTTACTCTTGGATAACGGGGCCCTTAAAATTTATTCGCAATTAGGACCGAATTTTAAAATAATCGTCACTCTAATCCGGAAAATCCAATATTAATAAAGCGGTAATTATTAAAGTACCAATTTTTGGGCGGTGTGGGGGTGCTAATCCTTCCCCATCCGTAACCGACTCCCGAACCCTGTCTTTTTGAATCTCTGGTTTTATGGTGTCCGGTCTACCTAAGTGGCCGGTGGCGACTCCATTTTTCAAAAATAAGGTTTCTTTAAAACCCCCATGGAATAAATATTTTATATCCAAACACCTTTCAAAAATCCTTCGAAAACACCATCGTTTTTTTATTTAGCGTGCCTTCGCTACAAGAATAAATACAATAATAATTCAAGTTCATTGAAACTACATCATCCAAAACAGTTTCTGCCCCGAGGCAGTTTGCATACCCATTAGTAATCTGTTCATATCTTTTAATCTACTCATTGGATTTTCAAATAATTTATACCAATAGAAAGCTTATTCAATTACCTTTCAAATCATATAAGACTCATATTTTAATTCCTTCTATATCAATACAGTTTTCAATTTAAAGTCAGGTCCTTTTTCCAGTGACTATTCTGCCAGCTTGTAGTTTAATCCAATTTAGTGAGCTTTTTATCCTAGAACCCTTACTAGTTCATTTTAATCCTTTTAAAATTTATTCCCCTGATTTTCCCCTGTTCTTACAAGTTAAGGTTGGCCCCTAATTAGTACATCTAGGACCTCAAATTAGCAAATTTTACAGATTAGTCCAGATTCACCTATTCTGCCAATATACTCTTTAAAGCTATTCATTTAACCTTAATTCATGCCAACCTAACTATCAAACATTCATTTTTCTCCCTCCCCTGTATTTTAATAACTTTTCCAGCCTTTATTCCAGTTCAATTCAATCCCAATTTCACCAATTCATTCAAAAACAGTCCCTAATCATTTTGTAACTACAATTGTGACTAGTTTGCCTACCAATTCAATTTCTTCAATTTAACTACCAATCTAACTTGATCAGAGCCTCATTTAAACATATCACATGATTTCTTTTAGGTAATTTCACATTAGAATCTTCTCCAATTCATTTAACACATCAATTCATTCAATTGAATCACTTGGTCAATTCGGCTAGCATGCTTTAACTATCAATCCAATATTTGTACAATCTAACGTATTACCCACGGTTCCTTCTTTCAATTCACATAGTTCTAACATTAATTCAAGCATCAATTAAGCTTATACAACAACTAATTCTGTCTATAAGCATCACACAAACAATTTAAATCAATATCATCATTTAATCGAATGAACAAAGAAGACAACATGCTTACTTACTTCCTAGCTTAATTTTAATGGATAATCCCTAAACATGCAAGCTCCAATCTTAGTATCAATGGTGTTTTTCTCTTAAACTCTCTCTCACTAAGGCTCTCCTCTTCAATTCGGTAAATGGAAGAATGAGAAAGATGAAGATGATAATCCTCCTTAAGTGGATTTGGGGAAAAGACTATTTTATCCTTTAATTAACTATTAATCAAGGCTTAAGAAAGGGTATTTCGGGAATGTGGAACTTTAGCATGCAAGCTCTAAATTTGTTAAACAATTCAATTAAGTCCTCCCAATTTGATCACAAATTTCTTTCCATCTTTCAATTAAGTCATTAACTTATCTAATTAGCCTAATTACATAATCCAATTAAATTAGCTACTTAAGCAATTGACTTCAATACTTCTAGGCTAGGATTTAGGGTATTACAACTCTCCCCTCTTTAAAAAGAAAAATTCGTCCTCGAATTTTTACCTGAATTGAATAAGTGAGGATATTGCTTTCTCATTGTATCCTCAGGCTCCCAAGTTGCTTCTTCTACCTTGTGATTTTTCCATAATACCTTCACTAGGGAGATGTTCTTGTTCCAAAGTCTCTTGACTTCCCTATCAAGAATTTGAATTGGTTCTTCCTCATAGGATAGATCGAGATTCAATTCCACCTCTTCCAGCTCTAGAATGTGGGATGAATCCGATCGATACTTTATGAGCATTGAGACATGGAATACGTTGTGGATCTTATCGAACTCACTAGGAAGTGCCAGTCGATAAGCCACTAGACCAATTCTTTCAACAACTTCAAAAGGTCCTATGAATCAGGGACTGAGTTTTCCCTTACTTCAGAATCTGAAGACTTTCTTCCAAGGGGAGACTTTGAGAAATACTTTGTCTCCAACATTATACTGGACATCTCTTTGTTTTAAGTATGTATAAGCCTTTTGCCTATCGAAGGATTGTTTCAATCGGTCATGGATGATTTTGACTTGCTCTTCGATTTCCCTGAGTAATTGAGGTCCAAGGAATTTGCTTTCTCCCAGTTCAGACCAGCATATAGGTGTTCTACATCTCCTTCCATACAGAGCTTCAAATGGATCCATTTGAATTGAAGTTTGATAACTGTTGTTGTAGGCAAATTCTACAAGAGGTATGGTTTTCTCCCAATTTTTCCCGAAGTCAATAACACAGGCTCTAAGCATATCTTCGAGAACTTGTATTACCCTTTCTGATTGGCCGTCACTTTGAGGATGAAAGGCCGTGCTTAGATTTAATTTGGTACCAAGGGCTCGTTGTAAAGATCTCCAAAATCGAGCTGTGAATCTAGGGTCTATATCGGAGACAATTGAATTAGGGATTTCGTGTAAATGAATCACTTCACGAATATACAAATCAGCTAGAGTTTCTAAGCTATAGTTCATTCGAACAGGGATGAAGTGAGCCGATTTAGTGAATCGATCTACGATCACCCACACATCATCGCACTTTATTGGCGTGCAAGGAAGATCGGTTTGAAATCTATAGTAATTCGATCCCACTTCCACTGAGGAAATTCAAGAGGTTGGAGCAATCCAGTGGGAGCTCGATGTTCGGCTTTAACTCTTTGGCAAGTTAAACACTTTGATACATAATCATTGATGGCTTCTTTCATTCCTGGCCACCAATACAAGGGTTTTAGATCTTTGTACATCTTAACTGATCTAGGGTGGATCGAAAAAGAACTCTGATGAGCTTCTTGCAATACTTCATTCTTTAGGTCATTGTTGTTCGGAATACACACCCTATTCTTCAAATAGAGTATGCCATTCGAATGGATAAAGAAATCTTGATTAGCTTTTGAGTCAAGCTTCGAGATGATAGCTTAAAGTTCAGAATCGGTTTGCTACAATTCTTTGATTCTCAAGATTAGGCTGGATTGGACTTGTAGTTCGGACAAAAATCCTTGTTTTTGATACATTCAAAGGTGAGCATTAATAGCATTCGAAGCTACAAGATGAACATGATAATTTAGGTGGAATTCGAATGATTACTTACAGAACAAGGCAAGTGTTCAAATGGTTACTTGCATAGCAAGGAAGACTAATTTCAATTCAAAATTTTCAAGGATTTATATTTAAAAGGATTACCCGAGTATGGTCTTCGACTAAGGGCATCAACAACCACATTTGCTTTCCCCGAATGGTAATCTATAATCAATTCGTAGTCCTTAAGCAATTCTAGCCATCTTCTTTGCCTTAAGTTTAAATCTTTTTGAGTTAGGAGATATTTGAGGCTTTTATGATCAGTGAACATGTGACATTTTTCATCGTACAAGTAGTGTCTCCAAATTTTGAGAGCGAAGACAATGGCAACAAGTTTGAGATCGTGAGTTGGATAGTTAAGCTCGCGTGGTTTCAATTGCCTTGATGCATACGCTACCACGTTATCTCCTTGTATCAATACGCAACCTAGCCCCGAATGTGAAGCGTCGCTATAAGCAGTGAATTCTTTGCCCGATTCTGGTTGGATAAGAACCGGGGCATGAGCCAAGGCTTGCTTGAGTTGATCAAAGCTTCGCTGTTGATTCTCGGACCACTCAAATGGTTGATCCTTTCGAAGGAGCTTAGTTAAGGGCAAGGCAATGGTAGAAAAGCCTTTTACAAATCTTCGATAGTACCCAGCTAAATCGAGAAAACTTCGGACCTCACTAACATTCCTCGGAGGTAGTAAATCAAGAATAGATTAATTTTTTTTGGATCCACCTTGATCCCTTCGGCTGAGATTACATGACCGAGAAATGAAACTTTCGATAGCTAGAACTCGCACTTGGAGAATTTGGTGAACAACTAACGTTCTCGGAGTGTTTGCAGGACAATTTGGTGGTGTTCAACGTGTTCCTCCTTGTTATGATAGTAAACCAAGATGTCGTCGATGAAGACAACTACGAATTTGTCGAGATAGGGCTTGAATACCCGATTCATGAGATCTATGAAAGCAGTCAGAGCATTCGTTAACACGAATAGTATTACAAGGAATTCGAAGTGGCCATATCGAGTAAGAAAGGCTGTTGTTGCGCATAATAAGTGCTACGTAATTGTGCAAGTATACACGTTGCAAGTTATAGTATAAAAGATATCGTCTCCACAGGGATTGGTGCCACATCAAGAATCTAGTCTCTTGCACTGTAAAAAGTAAAAACAAAAATAAATGATTATAGGAGTTTTAACTAATAACTAAACTAGAAAGAAATAAAGTAAAAGAAAAGATGAGATCAAATGAGAGAGAGATAGGCCAGGTTATCGTGAGTTGAGGTGTGATAGCTGATTGGATCGTCTTGGTAAAAGAGTGCATGGGCAAATCAGTTGCCGTGGCAACTTGCACAACGGGGTTGACTTGGCAACTAATCGATGGTTGCCTGGGCAACTAGTTGGGAAACTACTTGAGCGTCTGGGCAGCAACCTTCAAGGTTCGGCAGAGCGTTCTTCAATGGTTTCTTCTATCCCTAAGTCGAAACTCTATTTACTTGTGCATGCCTTGATAATACATCCCTGCGTGAATCAAGGGTGAACAACAACCAATCTTGCGCTCCTTTTAGCCGTTGAAATCCTTGACTTATTCCTAAGCCGGATTAATCTTCACCATCAATAGATTGAATAAAGATCACATTCATTCATTTCTTGAATCCAACTCTCCCGATATTAGATAAATAGATGAAGTTACGAGATCCTCTCCCAATTCACTCGCAAAGAAGAATAAGAACCAAGAATGAATAAACCTTGAATAGAAAAGTGCAAACTCTTATTACCTAAACAAAAACCAATAGTTTCTCACAACCACAAAACACAATAACCATAGCCAAATAGATTTAGTTCATGGCTAGGTTCCAAAGAAACACAAGATAAATAATCCCTAGCATGAACCCAATCGAACAAGAAAGAAAAGGATGAAGAAGGAGGCTTGTCGAAATCCTCCTTGCCCTAGATGCTTGTCAAAAATTCTCTCCTCTTGCCCTCCTTGGAGTTGTCGAAATTCCCCTCTTTTTCTCTATGGATTGTCGAAATCTCCTTCTTATTTATAGGGCTAGGTCAAAGTCCTTCTTTGAGGAGGAAGTTAAGTTGGAATTAAATTATCTTTAAAGAATATAATTCTTTATTATAATTGTATTCCTACTAGAACTTCTCCTATCTTCTTGGAATTTAATTCTTCTTTAATCTCTGCATGGCAATCAAATTCCTTTGGGTTTGGGCTTTGCTCCTCGTCATCTTGGGCTTGTTTAGTCATCAATTTCGACTACCATATCACCTTTGCCCTTGTCGACAATTGCCATGGCAACTGGCTCGGCGTCTCCTTCATGTATTGCCCTGGCAACTAGCTCTAGCCTTGTTTATGCAAGTGATTCTTCATATACATACAAAACACACCAAAGCAGCATATTTTCCCACAAAAACTACCAAGTTATGTAATCAAGCTCAACGATGGAAGGAAACATGGATTAATGCATGAATGGATAATTATGCAACTAATATGAGCCTAAGTCTAACAATAATATGAGTAAAAAGGGTAAGAAAAATAGTACTTTTGAACACTTATCACACCCCCAAACTCGAACTATTGCTTGTCCTCAAGCAATGCAAACTCATAATTACCTGCCAAGACTTCAATTTTCACAAACTTAGCTTTGAACTTGATTTCAATTCTCTAAACCGGGGTACAAAGTGTGATTGGCTTTTTATTTTTCGGAAAACTTAGGAGTTACTCGGAATCAAACTATAATGCTTGTGAGTGTGTGCGGAGTTGTGTGCAAGTTCATTTTTTGGATTCTATGCAAACAATAGGTTTTCAAATTACTTTATCGGGTTCTTTTTAACATGTTTTAACTAAATCCAGTTTTGGGCACCTCTAGTGTTTTGTTTTTAGTTTTCTTAAGTTAATTTATTCGACTAGAGCCGGTTTCGGGCACCTCTAGAGATCAAAATTTTTTTAACACATACTAGAGCCACTTTCGGGCACCTCTAGTGATCAATTTTTTAGCACATGCTAGAGCCAATTTTGGGCACCTCTAGCATTCATCCAATTTTTATTCTAATCCCTCAATTTGTTAATTATCAACCTAAGTTCACTAGAATTCCTTAAATCAATCAAACCACAACAGTGTTTCATCAAAATTAGCATCATAGTAAAATTCTAAGTTCTTTCATGGTTATCCTAGAATAAAAATTCTATCAATTAAGCGCATTGGCAAAGTCATCATCGGATATTCATCAAATCTAAGCAATTCTTGTTCCAATTAAAGGCATGGCAAGCAATTTATGTATCCTAAATGTAATACTTAAGATGAATGTAACTAAACATGGTAACTACTAATAACAATTCCCCCAAACCCGAGTGAGGCATTTTCCTCAATGCATGCATTAAAGAAAAATAAAAATAACGAAAAATAAAATGCATACGAGGACTTACTCTGAGAGTTCGTCATCGTAGATGATTAGTTTCCTTTTTGTCGGTGTCTTGATTCTCTTACTTGAACGCGATGGTTGTTTTCTTGTTGCCGGTGGTGGAATCGATCCTCATACGGAGTTGTCCTCATCGTCCTCTTCATCAGTGTTATTGGCTTTTCGCTTGGAGGATTCAATTGGTGCGGTCTTTGTTGGTGCAATGGAGGACTCATCCGAATATAAAAAAATCAGAAAATGATTCCGTAGGAGTTGATTCGGGCATAGGTGCTTTACCTTTGGCTTTTTCAGTGGTTGCCGGGATGTCTTTAGCTTTGGTTGCCGTGGCATCTTCGGGGTTGGTTACCGTGGTGACTGCTTCATTGGTTGTCGGGGCAAGGATCTCGGCGGGAAAGATTGGGAACGACAAGCGATTGTATGGGTACTTTTCTAGGATGACTTGGGTGATGGCATTGTTGTGCTCCTTCATGTACCGCATGAACTTTAGTTGCCGGTCTTCAATTTGCCTTAGGTGGCTTGCCAATGGGTGCAAGAGTGCTTCAAAGTGTCCCGGTATTGATGGCTGAGTTGCCCGGGCGTTAGGTGCTTAGGCATTATGGATTGCCGGGGCGACAGGAGTTGCCGCGACAATTGGAGGCCTTGAAGATTTTCCCGGTGCCTCTCTCATTAGCTTTTGGATTTGTGCTTGATTCCAACCGGACTTTGGTAGGGCCTTTTCATCGGTGGACTCACTTGAGACATGCATCTCCTTGCAAAGATTAGAAATTAAGCAAGGGAAGAAAAGAGAACCCTTATCTTTTGAGCTGCATACAAAAATCTCATCGCAAATAAATTTTCCAATGTTAATGATGCGATTATGCAAAATAGAATGTATGAGCAAAAGACGTGGTATATCAACGGTAGTATTGTGTATGGTGGGCATTAAATAAGTTTTAACAAACTTATTCCATAGTTTTGCCTCGGGTTTAAGCCGAAGGTGATTTACCGTGCCCTTGTATTTACCGTCGTTCCAATGAGTTCCCGGTTGAGTGAGTTCTTGAAGCACCTTGTCGAGTTGTTTGGGAGTGATTTGATCAACGAAGGCTTGATGCTCGTCCTTCTCAATGTAAAGCCCGTAAAAGGTGTTGAAGTTTTCGGGACTTATGAGTATGGCCTTGTCACGAACAAAAACATAAGGATTATCCGGGTTAGGTGAGTGAACATAGAATTCTCTTACCCATGAGATGTTACCCGGTTTCAGTTGGTGGCAAAAGATTTGCCATTTTTGATGTGCAATCCTCTCGAAGATGAATGGTTCAAGGCCGAAATCTTGATGAGAGTTTGAGTATTCAAAGCCTTGTTCTTCATGAATCTTCCGGCTTTCAAACTTGGATTAAAATCTTTCTTGAACCACCGGTGCAGCAAACTTCTTGTATCTTGGTTCTTTGGAGGAACTTGGATGAACTAAAAATTTAATCTTGGATGTCATGGATGATCTTGGTTGTGAGTTTTGTAAAAACAAAGAAAAGAAAACAAAAGAAAATAAAAGTTGCAAGATAGAAAGTAGGAATAGGTTAAGGGTGATGGGTTTTTATAGAAAAGATAGGTGGGTGGGATTAGGGGAAAACGAAAAAGGGTTTAGGGTGAGGGAGAAGTTGACGACAAAGGGTTGTGATTATGGTGAATTGGAGGCTTTATATAAGCCTTGGATTCAGCCCATTAGTTTCCTTGTTGAAGATGTTTTCCTACTTGGATTAAAATTCCTCTTTATCTTGAACTTTTTTCCTACAATTCAAAGACAAATCAAATAAGGATTAAAATTAAAGATAAACTAATAAAGAAAATAAATAAAGATGTGTAATAGGATTCTTAAACTAAAAAAAAATCTATCCTAAAGAAAATTAATAATAATCGGAAATATATATAAAAAATAATAAAAATTCGAAAAAATAAAATAAATAATTAATCGAAAATAAAAATAAAAATAAAAATAAAAATAAATAAAAAATAAAAATAAAATAAAAATAAAAAATATCAAAAGGGAGAGCATGCTCATGCATCTCCTAAGTTGACCACTTCCTTGTTACGTTCCACATGGGCACCATTGTAGTGCTTCAATATTTGTCCATTAACTTTGAATTCATGGTTGTCTTAGATGGACTTGATTATCACAGCACCATGGGAGAATGGTTTGACGACTTCGAATGGTCCCGACCATCTTGATTTCAGCTTTCCCGGGAAAAGTTTTAGCCGAGAATTGAATAAGAGAACTAGTTGCCCTGGCATGAATTGCCGCGTCAATAGTTTCTTGTCATGCCATTGCTTTGTTTTCTCCTTGTAGATTCGTGCATTGTTATAGGCGAGTGCAAAGAATTCTTCTATCTCGTTGAGGTCCAACAAACGCTTTTGTCTGGCACTTTCCCAATCCATATTCACGGTCTTGATTGCCCAATATGCCTTGTGTTCGATTTCCACCGGTAGATGGCATGTTTTGCCATAGACAAGTCGGAAGGGGGACATACCTAAGGGTGTTTTGAATGCAGTGCGATATGCCCAAAGTGCGTCATCTAGTCTTAATGACCAATCCTTCATAGAGGGATTTACAACTTTCTCGAGTATACCCTTCAACTCCCGATTGGAAATTTCTGCTTGCCCGTTGGTTTGTGGGTGATATGTCGTGGCGATCTTGTGTGATATGCCGAAGCGTTGCAACATCTTGGCAATTAGTCTGTTGTCAAAATGATTGCCTTCGTCACTGATAATTGCTCTCGGCATCCCAAACCGTGTAAATATGTTTTTCTGCAAGAATCGTTGCACGGTCTTGGAATCGTTGTTGGGAACTGCAGCTGCCTCAACCCATTTAGACACGTAGTCGACGGCAAGTACGATGCAGAGGTTGCCGAATGAAGATGGGAAAGGTTCCATAAAATCGATCCCCCACACATCGAACAATTCCACCTCGATGATGTTCTAGAGCGGCATCTCATGTCGTCTAGAGATATAGCCCGTCCTCTGGCAACGATCACATTGCTTGTAAAAGTCTTGGGCATCTTTGTACAATGTTGGCCAATACAAACCGGATTGCAAAACTTTGGCCGCGGTACGAGTTCCTCCAAAATGTCCTTCATAGGGTGAAGAATGGCATTGCCGGAGTACATTCTGTTGCTCTTCTTCAGGGACACATCGGCGTATAACCTGATCTGCATATTGTTTAAACAAAAGAGGCTCGTCCCAAAAGTAATGCTTCGCATCATGGCGGAACCGCTTCTTCCCTTGGTGAGTAATGCCATAAGGTAAAATACCACAAACAAGGAAATTAACTAAATTCGCGTACCAGGGTATTGCCGAGGCATGTGCTGCCGTGGCGACTGCTCCCAAAATTGCCGAGGCATGCGCGTCAAGGGCTGCTGCAGCGTCGAGAGTTGCCGAGGCGTGTGCATCCATGGTTGTCGAGGCTTCGAGGGTTGCCGAGGCATGCGCGTCCATGGTTGTCGAGGCAACTAAAATTTGTTCATCCGGGAATGCATCGCATATCTCTAGATTCGCTTCCTCCTCCCTGTTGCGTTCTAAACGTGATAAGTGGTCGGCCACTTAATTTTCTGTTCCTTTCCTGTCCTTAATTTCAATATCAAATTCTTGTAAAAGTAATATCCAACGAATCAAACGAGGTTTAACATCCTTTTTAGCAAATATGTATTTGATTGCCGAATAGCCCGTATGAACAATTACCTTTGTACCAATCTAATAGGATCGGAACTTGTCGAATGCGAAAACTACAGCTAGTAACTCTTTCTCCGTTGTTGTGTAATTCACTTGAGCACTATTAAGAGTTTTACTAGCGTAGTATATCACATGGAAGGTCTTACCTGTACGTTGGCCTAGGACTGCTCCTACCGCAAAAATCACTTGCATCACACATGAGTTCAAAAGGTAGCGTCTAATCTGGTGAAACGACAATGGGTGCCGAGGTAAGCTTTTTCTTTAGGGTTTCGAATGCTTGGGGTGCAAGAATCATCAAAATCGAAGACTTTATCCCGTTCAAGCAAATTGCACAAGGGTTTAGTGATTTTAGAAAAATTATGAATGAACCTCCTGTAAAAACCTGCATGTCCAAGAAAACTTCGAATTCCTTTAACCAAACTTGGTGGGGGTAATCTCTCGATCACGTCCACCTTGGCTTTGTCTACTTCAATTCCCTTGGATGAAATCTTGTGGCCGAGCACTATTCCTTCATCTACCATAAAATGGCATTTCTCCCAATTGAGTACTAAATCAGTTTCTTCACATCTTGCCAACACCTTCTCTAAATTGTCGAGACAACTGTCGAAGTCATTACCAAAAACAGAAAAATCATCCAAGAAGATCTCAAGGAAGTCTTCGACCATGTCTGAAAAGAGCGCCGTCATGCATCTTTGGAAGGTTGCCGGGGCGTTACATAATCCGAACGGCATCCTTCAGAAAGCATAAGTACCGTATAGGCATGTGAAGGTTGTCTTTTCTTGATCTTCTGGTGCTATGGCAATTTGATTGTAACCTGAATAACCATCAAGAAAATAATAAAAAGGGTTTACCAGCAAGACGGTCAAGCATTTGATCAATAAAGGGTAATGAGAAGTGATCTTTCCTAGTGGCTTTGTTTAGCTTTCGATAATCCATACAAACCCTCCAACCGGTCATAGTCCTGGTTGGAATGAGTTCATTGTTTTCATTACTTACCACCGTTATACCTCCCTTTTTCGGTACACATTGTACCAGACTTATCGATGTACTATCAGAGATAGGGTATATGGCGTCAAGCCATTTAAAGATTTCTTTCATTACAACCCCTTTCATGGCATGATTCAGTCTCCTCTGGGCCTCAATTGAAGGTTTGTGATCATCTTCCAACAAAATCTTGTGCATGCACACTGCCGGGCTAATTTCCTTCAAGTCGAAAATTGTCCATCCTATTGTCTTTTTGTGTAGCTTCAACATCTTGATCAGCTTCTTTTCCTGCTAAGGCTGTAACTTAGAAGAAATAATTACAGGCAATGTATTATCGGTTCCTAAGTATGCATATTTTAGTTGCTCTGGCAATTGTTTCAACTCAAGAATCGGTGGTTGTTCAATAGAGGGTTTTTCGAGCTTACCTTCCTTACCTGAGTAATCTAGTGGTTCAAAGTATGTACCTGGTCGATTGAGTAGCCAATTTGCCTCTTCTTGTTGTTCATCATCGACCGATTCTTCATACTCTTCAGGTTTCTCTTAATCGGTAATGTAGTTGTCGAGGCAACCGAATTCCTCGTCGAAGTTAAACTCTGTCGTGGCATGAAGAAGTTGGCATTCTTTTGGATCATCGACATGCCTTAGTGTTTGGAACACATTTAGTTTAACTTGTTGGTCATTTACCCTCATTGTAAGTTCTCCCTTTTCAACATCGATCAAGGTTCTCCCTGTTGCTAGGAATGGTCTCCCGAGAATGATGGGTGCATGCTCATCTGCTTCACAATCCAAAATAATGAAGTCAGCGGGAAAAATAAATTTATCAACTTTTACCAGTATGTCCTCGATTTTTCCCTCTGGATGCACATATGATCTGTCGGCTAGCTGTAGCATAACTGTTGTAGGTCTTGCCTTCCTGATTCCTAGTTTCTGGAAAACCGATTTAGGCATCAAGTTTATGCTAGCCCCAATGTCGCATAATGCTTTCTCGACATAGTGATTTCCAATAGAACAGGGTATTATGAAACTTCCGGGATCCTTCAATTTGGGTGGCATACGATTGTGCAACATTGCCATGCATCCCTCTGTTGCGGCAACTGTTTCAAACTCTCCTAGCCTTGTTCTCTTGGACACAATGTCTTTAAGAAACTTGGCATAGTTTGGCATTTGTTCAATTGCTTCCACCAATGGCAAGTTGATGTGGACTTGCTTTAGGATATCAAGAAACTTCTTGAATTGGTATTCTTACTTTTGTCGCTTCAACCTTTGTGGGAATGGTGGTGGAAGTCGGATATCTTCGATCCTTTCATTGGTTTGAAACCTGATTGACTGCATTGTTTGGACAACTGGAGTTGCCGAGGCATTATCAACTGGGGTTGCCGAGGCATGCTTATCGCAGGTTGCTGAGGCATCTTTATCGTCGGTTGCCGAGGCATGCTTATTGCCGGTTGCCGCAGCAATTCCTGGTTCAGCATCTGAGGCTTTGCCGCTAGGTTCGTCTTGATCTTTTTGTGGTGTTTTGTTTGATAAGCGGGTTTGAGCCTCTCTAAGTTTTTGGCCACTTCTAGTGGTGATTGCCTTACATTGCTCATGGCCAGTTCCTCTTGTGACTTCAGTATCGCTAGGTAAACCTCCTTGCGGTCTAGTATTCAGATTTTGAGCAAACTGTCCGACTTGATTTTCCAATGATACTATTCTCAGCCATATAAGATTTAGTTTTCATCATAAAAGCATTTAGAGAATTTTCCAAAGAACTAGATGTTGTCGGTTGTTGCTGAGGCAATTGTTACCATGGCATATTCTGCTGGAATCCCGATGCTTGTGCATTCTGATTATTCTGGTTTAGAGCATTGTTGGGATTACTCCATGAGAAATTCGGGTGCTTCTTCCAAGCTGGATTGTATGTATTGGACATCACATTGTTGTTCCGATTGTAATTCCCCACATAGAAGCTGGATTCCGGATTCTACATACATTCAGAAGAATTATGGTTATCACCACATAACTCACAAAAAGAATCCATTACCTTGACTTCATGTGTGTTGTTTGGTTTTTGCATGTTCTGGACCATCTTGGTTAAAGTGACCAATTGTGCCGAAATTGAATCTGATGATCCTAGTTCATGTATTGTGGCTTGGCGTCTAACTCCTCCTCTTCTAGTAGATGGGAATTGATAATCATTCTTGGCCAGCCTGTTTAAAATTTGCATTGCTTCCTCCGGCGACTTATTTAGAAGTATGCCGTTTGCCGAGGCATCTAGCATCATCCTTGTTGGTGTATTTACGGCGTTGTAAAACATTGTTACTTGCGTCCACACCGGGAATCCGTGTGGGGGCATTTGTGTAGAAGTTCTCTATATCGCTCCCAAGCCTCGTACATGGATTCATCATCTGCCTGCCGAAAAGATGTAATGTCGTTACGAAGCTTATCAATTAAATTTGTAGGATTAAATCGAGCAAGGAAATCACGACAAAGATCGGTCCAAGATGCTAATGATCCGACATGAATGCTATTCAACCATGCTTTCGCCCTATCCCCCAGTGAATAGGGGAATGATCTTAATCGTAAGACATCAGGGGTGACTCCGTGTATTTTGAACGAGTTGCAAATCTCGAGGAAAGATTTCAGATTTTGTCGTGCATCTTCAGTTGCTGAGCCGCCAAATTGACCAATTGTGTTGATCATATTAAACATTACCGGTTTTAACTCAAAGTGGTCGGCTTCAATTTCAGGTGCGACAACTCCTGGATTAAGTCCATCAAGATCTTCTTCAAGATAGTCTCGAATAGTTCTGTTTCGTGCAAGAATCACTCCTCCTCCTGCTGGAACATCTTGATTCATATTTTCGTCTTGATTAACCATTGCTACTCTTATCCTTCGTCTAAGTCTTTGTAAGGTTCTTTCGATTTCTGGATCAAAGGGATATTCTGGTGTAGTTGGTCTCGCCCTGGTCATATACCAATGCAAAACCAAAGTTTGTTAGCCCTTTGAATCTTAAACAATAAAAGTAAAAAGAAAGTGTAAGAAAATAAAAATAAAGTCGCCATTGCCAATCCCCGACAACGGCGCCAAAAACTTGTTGCGCGTAATAAGTGCTACGCAATTGTGCAAGTATACACGTTGCAAGTTATAGTATAAAAGATATCGTCTCCACAGGGATTGGTGCCACTTCAAGAATCTAGTCTCTTGCACTGTAAAAAGTAAAAACACAAATAAAAGATTATAGAAGTTTTAACTAATAACTAAAATAGAAAGCAATAAAGTAAAAGAAAAGATGAGATCAAATATGAGAGAGATAGGCCAGGTTATCGTGAGTTGAGGTGTGATAGCCGATTGGATCGTCTTGGTAAAAGAGTGCACGGGCAACTCAGTTGCCGTGGCAACTTGCACAACGGGGTTGCCTTGGCAACTAATCGATGGTTGCCTGGGCAACTACTTGGGCGTCTGGGCAGCAACCTTCAAGGTTCGGCAGAGCGTTCTTCAATGGTTTCTTCTTATCCCTAAGTCGAAACTCTAGCTACTTGTGCATGCCATGATAATACATCCCTGCGTCAATCAAGGGTGAACAACAACCAATCTTGCGCTCCCCTTAGCCGTTGAAATCCTAGACTTATTCCTAAGCCGGATTAATCTTCACCATCAATAGATTGAATAAAGATCATATTCATTCGTTTCTTGAATCTAACTCTCACGATATTAGATAAATAGATGAAGTTACGAGATCCTCTCCCAATTCACTCGCAAACAAGAATAAGAACCAAGAATGAATAAACCTTGAATAGAAAAGTGCAAACTCTTATTACCTAAACAAAAACCAATAGTTTCTCACAACCACAAAACACAATAACCATAGCCAAATAGATTTAGTTCATGGCTAGGTTCCAAAGAAACACAAGATAAATAATCCCTAGCATGAACCCAATCGAACAAGAAAGAAAAGGATGAAGAAGGAGGCTTGTCGAAATCCTCCTTGCCCTAGATGCTTGTCGAAAATTCTCTCCTCTTGCCCTCCTTGGAGTTGTCGAAATTCCCCTCTCTTTTTCTCTATGGATTGTCAAAATCTCCTTCTTATTTATAGGGCTAGGTCAAAGTCCTTCTTTGAGGAGGAAGTTAATTTGGAATTAAATTATCTTTAAAGAATATAATTTTTTATTATAATTGTATTCCTACTAGAACTTCTCATATCTTCTTGGAGTTTAATTCTTCTTTAATCTCTGCATGGAAATCAAATTCCTTTGGGTTTGGGCTTTGCTCCACGTCATCTTGGGCTTGTCTAGTCATCAATTTTGACTACCATATCACCTTTGCTCTTGTCGACAATTGCCCTGGCAACTGGCACAGTGTCTCCTTCATGCATTGCCCTGGCAAGTAGCTCGGCGTCTCCTTCATGCATTGCCCTGGCAACTAGCTCGGCGTCTCCTTCATGCATTGCCCTGGCAACTAGCTCGGCGTCTCCTTCATGCATTGCCCTGGCAACTAGCTCTAGTCCTGCTTTGGCAAATGATCCTACACATACACACAAAACACACCAAAGCAGCATCTTTTCCCACAAAAACTACCGAGTTTTGTAATCAAGCTCAACGTTGGAAGGAAACATGAATTAATGCATGAATGGCTAATTATTCAACTAATATGAGCCTAAGTCTAACAATAATATGAGTAAAAAGGGTAAGAAAAATAGTACTTTTGAACGCTTATCAGCTGTCTTAGGCACGTCTTCTTCTTTCACCTTCATTTGGTAATAACCCAATCGAAGGTCAATCTTTGAAAACACTAAAGCATCCCTATATTGATCGAAGATATTTTCTATCCTTGGCAAATGATGCTTGTTCTTGATGGTAAGTTGATTCAATTGACGATAGTCAATACGAAGCCGCATCGTACCATCCTTTTTCTTTACGAACAAGACAAGTGCACCCCAGGGAGATGTGCTAGGCCAAATGAAGCCATTATCCTGTAGTTCTTGAAGTTGCTTCTTGAGTTCCTTTAACTCTACTTATTCCATTCGATATGGCATAATTGATACCGGGTTGGTTCCAGGTTAAACGTCAATCCCAAATTCCACTTCACGGGTCGGAGGAAGAAAAAACATCGATGAATTCAAATACAACAGGTATAGATGACAAACCAAAATCATATTCATCTTTTAAGACGATGGAAGCAAAGATTGAGGTCGGTTTCTTATCTATAAGCAAGATGGATTCTTTCCCTAATCCCCGAAGATACAATCTCCTATTTTGGCAATCAATCCAGGCTTGGTGTTTTCCCAACCAATCTAGTCCTAACACTAGATCAAATTCGCAATTTGGCAAAACATAGAGGTCTATAGGAAAGGGAACATTTCGAATAGCAATTGGGCAAGATCTACAAATTAAATTGATCGACAAATTTCCTCCTATAGGATTTGATACTACTAGGCTTGATTTTACAAGTTCAGGTTTCATATTTAGCTTAACAAGCAAGGTAGAATATATAAAGGAATGGGTAGACCCCGAATCAATTAAAGCATAAGCAGGGTTTAAGTTTAGTTCAACGGTACCTGCGATCACATTGGGAGACTCTTCATCCTCCCTACCACGAATATGGTAGATATGAGTAGGAGCTCAGGATTCTTGATGTGTAGTAGCTGAATGGTGGCCTATCCCTCTGCCTTGGTTCCCGGACTGTGCTTGTCTCAGACCTTTGTTTCGGTTAGATGGTGCAGGACTAGGATTTGCAAAAGATTGAATTGAAGCTTTATTAGCATTATGAGGATAATCTTTAATGTAGTGGTCATCTCCACCACATGCATAACACAAGTTAGATTGGGCTCGACATTGGCCTCGGTGAAGTTTCTGACAAAACTTGCAAGGAAGAATTTACTCAGAATTTCTCGTACTATTAACTAAAATAACCGGGATTGAGGGCTTGTTCACCGATTGAGGTCTCAGCATGCAATTTCTTCTCGGAGCAGGAGTATAAGTCGATGATCTTTATTTCTGAAATTTGGCTTTCTTGGATTGCCAATGAGGCTTACCATCACGTTTGTGCTTCCTATCACTTCTGTTACCACCCTTTCTTCTTTCCGAAGCTTTCATCTTTGCCTCGGTTGCAATGGTTCGATTGACAAGAGTTTGAAAATCCGTGATCCCCAAATCTGTGAACATCAAACTTAGCTCATCATTCAAGCCATCAATAAACATCCGACACTTATCTTTTTTAGCTTGATATACTCCGAGCCGTACTTGCAATATTTGCAAAAATCAACAACATATTGCTCAATGGGCCTGTTAGCTTGCTTGAGGTACAAGAAATGTCTCTGACAATCAGCTAAATATTGCTTGCTGATGTATTTCTTCCCAAATTCTTCAACAAAGAATTCCCAGGTGACCGAGTCAGCGGGAACAGTCAGGGTTGTAGTTTCCTACCAACTCAAGGCTTCGCCAGCTAAGAGTGCTATGGCACATTCAAGTTTGTGCTCATCTGAGCATTGCAATTGTTTGGTCAGGATTTGAGTTGTACGTTCTAGCCAGTATTCTGCATCTTCGGGTATCTCCTCATTAGCACCGGTAAAGGTATAGGCTCGGTGTTGGGCAAGTTTATCAATAGGACCTCTGCTTGGTGCAACAGCAGGATGATCTTGTTTAAGGTTCGATACAAGTTGATCGAACATCTCCTTCATGCTAAGGAGACATTCTCTTTGGACAGCTTGAATAGCATGAGCTTCTTGCTGGGGTTGAGCCTGCTCTCGGGGTTGAATAGGTTCTCGAGGCTCATTTTGTCTTTGGGGATTCGTTTCCATCCTCACACTTCTGACCTCATTAGAAGATCTTCAGGGACTTTCATCGTATCAAGAAAATCTTGTCTCGAACATACTACGATTGGGTAAACAGGAAGGAGTTAGGTAAGCAAGAACACAAGCATATTAAGATACAACTCATAGGTGGCACAATTCAATCCGATATGATGCATAAAGACTCGGTTTAGTCTGATGATCTAAACCTTTAGCTATGATACCACTTTATGTGACACCACTCATCTGGGTTAGGAGCGATGAGCATCATCGGAATAAGAAACGAGGTAAATCATGTTATTTAATACAAGTTATAACATACAAGATTAGGGCCAATTAAAAATTTTCCATTTACTTGATGAACATGACATCATTCGACTACTACGCAATGAGATTAATCATCTAATTAGCTTAGTCTCAGGGTACTATTCAGCTAACTAGATAACAATTTCAATTAACCATTCATTTCCTATTAGCAATCTAAGCCATTCATTCTTCATTCTTCATAATCAAGTTTACAAAACCTTATACCTATATGCACAACAATTAAACCTTTTAGCTCATTGTATTACTATGAACATTACAAGTAGATTAGTCTAGATAACTATATCATATAAATGAATTAAACTAACAACCTAACTTCTTAATTTCATTCGATTAGGGTCAAAATAGAATAGGCTTATCTTGAAGCAAACAAGTTCAATTCTATAGTTTATACAATCATATTCGAACAAACAAACTTATAAAAAAGTTCTAGTCATTCATTCATTAGATAATTTCATAACAGACCATTACATACTTACTTAAATACATTTACATATCTCAAAATGCATGGTCCAATATTTTAGGATTAAGACATTACTATAGCTATCGAGTACATATAATTATAATCCTTAAAGTTATAAACATGTGAAATAACATGAGCTCTAAGGTTAACTCTAACCGCCACCATCTAGGAGTATCAACAACGAGTACCAAAATCATACTTGGCTATGCTTGATTCTTGCTTCAAAATCCAAGTAAGATAACTTGTTGATCAAGTATCTGATTCGAGTATCTTTAAACCTATGGTTTGGGAAGAAGGAAAAACAAGAGTGATAAGTACATAATGTACTTACTGAGGTAGTTCCTAAATCTATCAATTTATCAAGATTATTATCTTATATTCCTTATACATTTTAATCAAGATTAACCTAGCTAGGCTTCAATTAAGCAAAGTCATGACCTAGCTAGTTCCTCATGAACCATTCGAATAGGCAAGCTTAGGCAATCAAGAAGTATTTCAAATCCCATATAGAACAATCAAGCAAGTAGGCACCTTCAAATACTAGCTATTCAAGCAAGCAAGATTTGGCAAGTATCAAGCAATTCAATCATGGAGATCATAATTTCCAATTCGAATATGGTATTATACCATGTAACTTATTTTTCAAGTAAGGTTTAAACCAAGATAACATATTCATCACTCATTCATATTACAAGTCTTTCTTTTAAGTTCATTTAATCTTGTTTTGCCTTGGTAGATAGTAGGACTAGGTAATCGAGTCACATGTTAAGGCACACAAAGTACCGGATCATGTTAAGGTGTCTTCTACACCACGTATTAGAGTACACAAAGTACTTGATCATGTTAAGGTGTCTGCTACACCACATGTTAAGGCACACAAAGTACCAATCGTGTTAAGGTGTCATCTACACCACATATTATGGTACACAAAGTACCTGAACATATTAAGTCGAGCTTTAGACTCTAAGGCATGCCGTTCTACCTAAGGCCAACTAACATCCAAGGACTTGTTAAGTCTTTCATTATCATGCAATCACACATCAAGTGATTAAGCAACAAACATAGTAAGGTCAAGATCATTTTATAGGCTTTCATGTACTTCCATTATGTACACATTCAAGCAACCAACAATTTCAAGAGCATATTCATTCAATTGAACACAATTTATCAAGCATAACCCATGATAGCATTCGAATAGGACATAGAATCTTAGGGAACAAACAATTGTTTCATTTCCACAATTGTTTCATTTCCACAATCAAACCATATTACAAGCATATTGAATTATCAAGTCTTTAATTAGTCCATTCTTCCCTTAATGTAATATTACCAAATATAATTTAAGTTCATTCCATGTTATCAATCATCAAACAAGTATCTGGACATACAACTTTGGTTAGAACACTAGTTCCAACCCTAAGAAAGACTACACTCACAATACTCCAAGCTAGTCTTCTATTGCTATTCCCTTTTGTCCATCCCTTGATGATCCAACCTTATTGCCTTCAGCAATCTCCTCTAATCCTTGGTCTAGCAAGTCATGCACAACATAGAAGGATCATTAGAATCAATACAATAATAATTCAAGTTCATTTAAACTACATCATCCAAAACAGTTTCTGCCCCTAGGCAGTTTGCATACCCATTAGTAATCTGTTCATATCTTTTAATCTACTCATTGGATTTTCAATTAATTTATACCAACAGAAAGCTTATTCAATTACCCTTTAAACCATATAAGGCTCATATTTTAATTCCTTCTATATCAATACAGTTTTCAATTTAAAGTCAGGTCCTTTTTCCAGTGACTATTCTGCCAGCTTGCAGTTTAATCCAATTTAGTGAGCTTTTTATCCTAGGACCCTTACTAGTTCATTTTAGTCCTTTTTACCATTGATTCCCCTGATTTTCCCCTGTTCTTACAAGTTAAGGTTGGCCCCTAATTAGTACATCTAGGTCCTTAAATTAGCAAATTTTACATATTAGTCCAGATTCACCTATTCTGCCAATATACTCTTTAAAGCTATTCATTTATCATTATTCATGCCAACCTAACTATCAAACATTCATTTTGCTCCCTCCCCTGTATTTTAATAACTTTTCCAGCCTCTATTCCAGTTCAATTCATTCCCAATTTCACCAATTCATTCAAAAACAGTCCCTAATCATTTTGTAACTACAATTGTGACTAGTTTGCCTACCAATTCAATTTCTTCAATTTAACTACCAATCTAACTTGATCAGAGCCTCATTTAAACATATCACATGATTTATTTTAGGTAATTTCACATTAGAATCTTCTCCTATTCATTTAACACATCAATTCATTCAATTGAATCACTTGGTCAATTCGGCTAGCATGCTTTAACTATCAATCCAATATTTGTACAATCTAACATATTACCCATGGTTCCTTCTTTCAATTCACATAGTTCTAACATTAATTCAAGCATCAATTAAGCTTATACAACAACTAATTCTGTCTATAAGCATCACACAACCAATTTAAATCAATATCATCATTTAATCGAATGAACAAAGAAGACAACATGCTTACTTACTTCCTAGCTTAATTTCAATGGATAATCCCTAAACATGCAAGCTCCAATCTTAGTATCAATGGTGTTTTTCTCTTAAACTCTCTCTCACTAAGGCTCTCCTCTTCAATTCGGTAAATGGAAGAATGAGAAAGATGAAGATGATAATCCTCCTTAAGTGGATTTGGGGAAAAGACTATTTTATCCTTTAATTAACTATTAATCAAGGCTTAAGCAAGGGTATTTCGGGAATGTGGAACTTTAGCATGCAAGCTCTAAATTTGTTAAACAATTCGATTAAGTCCTCCCAATTTGATCACAAATTTCTTTCCATATTTCAATGAAGTCATTAACTTATCTAATTAGTCTAATTACATAATTCAATTAAATTTGCTATTTAAGCAATTGACTTCAATACTTCTAGGCTAGGATTTAGGGTATTACAACTCTCCCTTTCTTAAAAAGAAAAATTCATCCTCGAATTTTTATCTGAATTGAATAAGTGAGGATATTGCTTTCTCATTGTATCCTCAGGCTCCCAAGTTGCTTCTTCTACCTTGTGATTTTTCCATAATACCTTCACTAGGGAGATGTTCTTGTTCCGAAGTCTCTTGACTCCCCTATCAAGAATTTGAATTGGTTCTTCCTCATAGGATAGATCGAGATTCAATTCCACCTCTTCCAGCTCTAGAATGTGGGATGGATCCGATCGATACTTTCTGAGCATTAAGACATGGAATACATTGTGGATCTTATCAAACTCACTAGGAAGTGCCAGTCGATAAGCCAGTGGACTAATTCTTTCAACAACTTCGAAAGGTCCTATGAATCGGGGACTGAGCTTTCCCTTTCTTCCAAATTTGAAGACTTTCTTCCAAGGGGAGACTTTGAGAAATAATTTGTCTCCAACATTATACTGGATATCTCTTCGTTTTAAGTTTGCATAAGCCTTTTGCCTATCGAAGGCTTGTTTCAATCGGTCATGGATGATTTGGACTTGCTCTTCGGTTTCCCTGAGCAATTGAGGTCTAAGGACTTTGGTTTCTCCCAGTTGAGACCAGCATATAGGTGTTCTACATCTCCTTCCATACAGAGCTTCAAATGGAGCCATTTGAATTGAAGTTTGATAACTGTTGTTGTAGGAAAATTCTACAAGAGGTATGGTTTTCTCCCATTTTTTCCTGAAGTCAATAACACAGGCTCTAAGCATATCTTCAAGAACTTGTGTTACCCTTTCTGATTGGCTGTCACTTTGAGGATGAAAGGCCGTGCTTAGATTTAATTTGGTGCCAAGGGCTCGTTGTAAAGATCTCCAAAATCGAGCTGTGAATGTAGGATCTTTATAGAGACAATTGAAGTAGGGATTCCGTGTAAATGAATCACTTCACGAATATACAAATCAGCTAAAGTTTCCAAGCTATAGTTCATTCAAACAAGGATAAAGTGAGCCAATTTAGTGAATCAATCTACGATCACCCATACAACATCGCACATTCCTGGCGTGCAAGGAAGACCGGTTACGAAATCCATAGTAATTCGATCCCACTTCCACTGAGGAAATTCAAGAGGTTGGAGCAATCAGTGGGAGCTCGATGTTCGGCTTTAACTCTTTGGCAAGTTAAACACTTTGATACATAATCATTGATGGCTGCTTTCATTCCTGGCCACCAATACAAGGGTTTTAGATCCTTGTACATCTTAACCGATCCAGGGTGGATCGAAAAAGAACTCTGATGAGCTTCTTGCAATACTTCATTCTTTAGGTCATTGTTGTTCAGAATACACACCCTATTCTTGAAATAGAGTTTGCCATTCGTCTGGATAGAGAAATCTTGATTAGCTTTTGAGTCAAGCTTCGAGTTGATAGCTTGAAGTTCAGAATCAATTTGCTGCAATTCTTTGATTCTCGAGATTAGGCTAGATTGGACTTGTAGTTCGGACAAAAATCCTTGTTTTTGATACATTCGAATCTACAAGATGAACAAGATAATTTAGGTGGGATTCGAATGATTACTTGCAGAACAAGGCAAGTGTTCAAATGGTTACTTGCGTAGCAAGGAAGATTAATTTCAATTCGAAATTTTCAAGTATTTAGATTTAAAAGAAATCAACCTCTGAGACTGAACATGTGTTCCATAATCCATAACTGGGCAGTCCTTTGCCATATGACCTGGTGCCCGACACCTGTAGCAAACCCTCCGTAGAAAAAAACACACTTCAAGATGATGTCGACCACAATGCTCACAAGCCGGTAGGAGCAACACTACGGCTGAACCATCAGTACTCCTTGCAGGAGCAGACATCAAAGGGCCCCTACGAACTGTCGCTCTAGGTCTTCGACTGACCCTCGATAATTGGTCTAAAGCAACTCTCTTCGAACTGCTCGGAGTATGAAGCCTCCTAGATAGAGTCGGTAAAGGAATTATAACATCTCGTGTCCCTACAACAAAGCCTATAGAGTCCTCAATTTGACTCGGTATCAAAACTTGAAGTCGTTTAAATGCCTTCACACTGTTGGCTAGTTTAGAGAATGTCCCAAGTAGACCCGTTGTCACGTGTAACTGAAGATCAACCTTTAATCCATGTCTGAACCTCTTACATCTCAACCGTAAGAAATCTTGTTTGTACTCAAACATTGTTCGGTCTCCTTGAACTAGGTGTAAGAATTGATCCCTCATCTTATCCATGTGAACCTCACTAATGTACTTCTTCTTGAACTCATCCAAAAAGACATCCCACGTCGAGAGTGTAGGCTGTAGACCCAACTTAACAATCTCGCACCACTCATGTGCATTGCCCTTAAGAAGGGAGACAATGCAGTCAATGTCGTCCTCCGGACTACCCCTCATCTGTCTCAAAATCCTCTGAGTGTCTCTTAATCACTGGTCAGCCTTGATCGCGTTATCCTCACCCAGACCTTCGAAGTCTTTGGCACAAAACAGTGAAGCCTATCAACAGGGGTCTTGCGAGGCATCTCAGATTGCCTCGGGATAGCTTGCACCACTTGTAAGAGAGCAGAGGTAAGATCATGGAAGTGGCTCGTCCCTCCACTTCGGGGACCTTTCGAAAGGCTTGCTATCCCAATATCTGGGACAAAATCCTTACCAGAGTCTTCCACTTGAGAGATATTGCTCTCTTCACGACTCTTCCGGTCGCGCTTGGCATCACTCGCAATCGAACTTTTCTAAAACACAAGGAAACAAGGTAGAAACATCAAGATTCCTAGTCTTGGAAAAGTACAACTTAACTTTAGGGGCTTGTATTCACTAGACACCTTACCATTGCCTCTAAGCCACCCTGAGGATTCCTAGAACACTAAACCTAAGCTCTAATACCACTATTGTAACACTCGGATCCAGATCCGGATCTGAAGTACTATATTAGGGTCACCCAAAAATCCAATCATCAAATTTCCAGTTTAAAATCAAGAGTTTAGCCATCATTTAAAAGCATTAACATCCACAAATCCATTAAAGTAAATAAGCATTTAAATAAGTTTACAAAACATAAGCTCCAAGTTTAAAACATCGTCAACCAAAATAATATTTCAAATAGAGTTAGAGACTCAATACTGGTAAGGTCCTATGAATACATTAGCCCAAAGTAAAATAACAAGTACTATACCATGAAGCGAACGCGGTGATGGGAAATCCTCCTCGATGTGCACCTCCAAGAGATGACATGTCAACCTACGCACAGAAAAACCACACATCCATATGTTGAGCTAACAAATCTCAGTGGTACATTTCTACTCTACCATAATTCGTGATTATCATAAAATAAGCATGTAAGATAAATATAGCCAAGAGAGCATAGATAAGGCTTTGATATCTATGAGATATCGTCTAGCCTACACTACCTAGAGTTCTTAGATCACCTATCTCAAGGCATCAACAAGTCTACAAGAATTCATACAAGTTACTCCATACATTACCATACTCGAAGTCACATAACCAATCGGGATACTCGAGCTCACACATCCCATCGAGTTAATACATGTCATACCTTGATCACTTAGCCATCGAGTGCATAAGCTATCATCTATAGCATCCACACAACATACATAAGAACATTCATACATCATCCACATAATGGCTAACGAAGCCTTACTTTACCCGTGCTCACACAACCGTCGGGTTACCCGTGCTCAAACAATTGTCGGGTTAATGGATCCAAATCACTCAGCCCGTGGGTTACTACCTTATCCAGATCACCATAGCCACGAATAGGTTTCTAACTACACCTAGATCACTCAGCCTAGGGGTACGTCGAATTTACTTAATCACTCAGCCTGAAGTACACATCCCCTTATATAAGTACCATAGTACTAAATCTAGGACATCCAGATTCCTTTTCAATAATCATAAAGCAATACATGCTCCATCGAGCATTTATACACCTCACTAAGAGGTAAGTGGCACCAAGCCAAGCCATCAAAAATGCCCTTAAGGCATAAAGCTAACCACCACATTTATATCGAGTCATCATTTACCAAGTTATTACACGTTATTCTCATCTATAAGGATTAAAACTAGGTTTCTCAATTTTACTGTTCATTTTATCACATTAGGAGCCCATTGGGCCTTATTCCTCGAATTATAGTTCCATCGAACTCAAAATGTATTTTTTGGGCAAACTTCCTAGATGGTATCGATACACCCTCTAAGGTTATCGATACACCTCCCCTACCGATACGCCTCTTAAACGTATTGGTACCTAGCTTACAGACATAGGGTTTTAACCAAACAACCTCGTACTGGTACACGAGAACGTGTACCGATACATTATTAAGCATATCGATACCAGAATTGGCTACTGGAATTTCAATGGAATAGTGGGTATCGATACCCTCACTAGGCGTATCGATACTCCCCTTTTAAACTCGTATGTGTTCGTCGTACATAACATAGGGTGACAAGCATCGTAATTGTCAAATAAATTATCCTTAATTTGAAATAAAATAGATAATTAATATAGTAATAGAGAAGAAGGGTCAATCCACATGGACTAAGGAGGTTTTGATTCTGACTTTAGTGAGAAAGTAAAGGAAATGGGGGTTTTAGTTAAGAAAGTAGACTAGAAAATAAACGTAAACAATAAAAGTGAATTTGAAAATAAATTTAGTGAAAAAAAGTAAATTTTGAGAAGAAAATAAATTATATAGAATAGCCTCAAGCTTTGCTTTGCCTCAATTCCAACCGATCATCGAAGAAAATTTTACTCCGGATACATGCCAGTTACAGCCTACAAGACCTAACCCTTGTAACTTACTTTTCTCTTCAGTAAACCAACAATCCAAAACCAATCTTTGGAATTTAGTCCTTACTTGGACTAACCACGACTATCGTCGCTAGCACCAATATAGTTTAAGTGTTAGAAAAGCCCGACTCGAGTTATGTTGTCTTAATGAGAATCGAACCCGATCTCAATTTCCCTTAGTGGACCACCACTAAGTGTGTTCGCATGAAGTCGAATGTGCTACAAGCCGACCCTTCCTCCCAACTTTAAATCAGAACAACATTCAAACCAGTGAGCTCTTTTTGAATTGAAAGTGTAAAGATTTTAAAGGAAAGGTCGATTGTCAATCCAAGTTTGCAAAAAATTGAGAAAGATATCTGGAGATATTAAGTGCTTTTCAATTCTCACAGCCGGAATTGAGTCATGACTTAAGCCTTTGGCTAATTGGAAAATTAGCTAAGCATGATTGAAATCATACTTAGCATATTTTAAAGAAAGCAAAATAAGAACTTAAAATAAAAACGAAGTTGAAAAAGAAAATCTTTTATAAAAGTAAAACCCCAAGAACAAATGAAAGCCAAGTACATCTTTCAAGCTTCACCCTAAGGGGGTATTTATAGCTTGAGATAATCTAAAGATAAAGAAATATTTAAATAGAATACCTAAAGATAATCCTAAAAACATTCAAAATAAAATCTTAGATAATAAAATAATAATCCCCAAATATTTAAATTCAAACTTAATCTTAAAATTCTAAGTAAATTATGTTCGTTCGTTCTTCTAAATATGCTGACTATATCACCTTCTGGAAGTTGCTGCTGAATGGACTGCCAGAATCTGCTACGTCAGTCATTGTCATGCCCCAAGTCATACCCATGTGTCATGCCTTGATTCCAAAAAATAATGCTATTTTTTGGAGATTGAAGTCTTGCGCAAAAACGAATAAAAACAACTCAAATCAGCAATATCAAGGAATCAACAATGAGTAATTAACGATAAAATAGTAACAAAATAAAAACTCGTCAAATTCCCTCTCACTTATTCAATGCTTGTCCTCAAGAATAACGATCAAGTGAAAGGCATAAATAGGAATAAGTTAAGAAAAACCATGACATCCCATTAATCCATCAATTTCAATGTAACAAGACTCAATACCTCATATGGATTCACTCATTTTCGCTCAAAGTGTTTCGGGTAAAAGAAAATGCTCAAAGCCAGAACCAAACATGACATTACCATAAGCTTGTAAGAAAATCAAATCTCCACCACTATAAATGAACAAGATGTATTAGTCGAAGGGTCTTTAAAAATGTTGAAACTGGGCCTAGGTTAAGGTAGGGAGAAAAGGCCAAGAATATGGTGAAATATCAAGACAAGAGATACAAAAATTATATAAATTCAAGCCACGAAATAAACAAAGTAAAAAGTGCAAAGAAGTGTAAAAAATCAAAAAACAAAAATGTCTTGCTTTTCTCTTTTTTCGAATCTTTTCCTGATGCTATTTTTGTTCTGTTCGAGCACAATTCAAACCCGTTTTTTAGAACATTTCTTGTTTTCTATTTTTTTCTTTCACTCGTGGAACAAATCATTCTTTGTCTTGACGAGGGTAACAAAAAAGGGTAAAAATAAAAGGTTTTGGGTTTTACAATGTGATAAAAGCAAAGAAGAGAGTAAAGGCACAAAATGGTTCACTAATGGATACAAACGGGTAGGCCATTTGGGGTAGAAAAGTGGGTTAATCCTAAGTGCCCCTATCATATTAAAGCATTAAGTTTAAAACAAGTAGTCTCGATGTGCATTTACTCACAAGTTCTAGAATATCGATATTAGTCCGGCACACTCAATCAAACAAATGAGCAAGAATTGGAAAGATGCTCGTTTAAGCTCAAATCTCACAGGAAAGTGTATTATGTATCGAATCAAGAAACATGTCAATTGACAAACACATAGGATATCAAGCAAAATTTAAAGAAAATACTAATCAAGCCATTTCACTATCATGCACCCTAATTCTGATAAAAGTGTGATGAAAAACTCATAAGGTAATCAATGAAGTAAGGCAAAAGTCAGGATCGGCAACAAAACATCTCAAAATATCAACCAAGTCAACTCAAATTAAAACATATAAACAAGCGAGATAAAAAGTAATACAAATCTCTACCCCTCACTAAAAGCATATTGTCCTAATATGAAAATTAAAAGTGTAAGAGAAGGAATATAGATACTCTCCGTGTCTATTGACGGCTACAGACCATTAAGTGTGATGACTGTTTGGCCATGCCACTGTGGTTGGTTCGGCTACTCGGAAGAGAAGCTGTCGGAATATGGATTGGTGCTCAGTTATAGGGGTTGAGGGAATTACGAATGGTGGTGGTTGCTTGGATTGATGGGTGGTTGCAATGAGGGTGTGATAGAGGTCGTGGAGTGTAAAAAGAGGGGCTCGATTTTGGTGTTGTAGGATGAGAAAAGGGAACGTCAGCGTGCGATGGTGGGGCTGAATGGGGGGTGAGTGTTTAAGCTGCAGATAAGGGGAAGATGAAAATTAAATTGGATTTTGGTGAAACGGTGCACATGGTCAAAATTGCCCACTTTTTTTTTATTTTGAATTTCTCCATCATATAAGAAATTGTGGGCCCTACAGTTCTCTATCCTTGAACATGATACCCAAATCTGGAAAATGAAAACCTATGTGCATATTCTTCGGGAAAAAATGAAATAATAATACAAAGAAATAAAAATAAAAAATAAATTGAAGTAGTAATAAAATAAAATGAAATTGAAAATGGAAAATGGGTTGCCTCTTATTTAGCGCTTTGTTTAACGTTGATAGCTCGACGACCTGATTCAGACTACATGCTCTGCAAGAAATACTTCCTCCACTTCTTGCACTTTATCCAACTGAGAACTTCCTTAAGAAAAATTTTACGATCATGGATTTCTTTTTTTTCTTCTAGGTTCAGGTATTCACATAAGCTTTTTTCAGATTTCTTCCAGTTTTGAAAGCTTGTTCGCAAAATTACCGGAAATAAATCTATTTTGCCCAAAAATATATGCTTCAAAAGTTCTGGCATTGGTTTCGACTCAATATCCGGTGCCTGCAAAATGGAAGGTAACATTTTAGTTTTCGAAGGAGTTAGGTGCAAGTCAGAATAAATAGAATAAATATTTTCCAACTCCCTAATTTCTTCGTCTTGATCCTTTAATTCCTTGCACAAATCATTAGATAAGTTAGTTTCCACAAATTCATCTACTAAAGGCTCATAAACGTCAATGAAACTAATATTTGCAACATTATCTGGGTTCTTCATCACCTTGTAAAAATCAAATTTAACAACTTCACCGTCAAATTCCTTGGTAATAATGCCACTCCTAACATCAATTTTGGTATGTGCCGTGCTTAGGAAGGGGTGGCCAAGAAAGATGTCAGAGGAAGAATTGGTTTGGTCATTTTCCATGTCGATGACATAGAAATCCACTAGAAAAATTAAGTCATTTACCTTAACCTGTACGTTCTCAAGGAGTCTTTCGGGATAAATGACAGATCTATTGGCGGCTGGATTGTCACTCTTGTTTCCTTCAAAGGCTCTGCACTAAGTAAATTGTAAACGGAAGCTGCATAACATTTATGGAAGCACCCAAATCACACATAGCACATTTAATTCCTACCTTACCGATTTTACAATGTATAGCAAACATACATTGATCCTTTAGCTTAGGTGGAAGCCTACGTTGAAAAATAGTTGATATGTTTTCACCCAAGTTTACCTTTTCATTGCCGGTAAGTCTCCTTTTGGTTGTGCAAAGGTCTTTCAAGAATCTGGCGTATCTTGGTACTTTTCGGATTACCTCAAGAAGAGGTTTGTTTATCTCCACCTTCTAAAAAACTTAAAGTATTGTTTATCACGTTTTACCAACCTCGAAAGAAAGGGGGGTGAGATGACATAAGGAGATGGCGTAGGAGGAGTTTACAATTTATCATTCTTTTTCCTTTTAGATCTTACGTCAACTTCATTTTTCTCCCTCTAAGATTTTGATTTATCTTTTTCTGGGATTCTGCGGCAACATCTTCTGGGACTGGTGGTTCAACAACAGTTCCACTCCAAAGGATGATTGCACTATCGTTTTCTCGTGGGTTCACCTCAGTTTGAGATGGCAATTTCCTTTTGGATTCTAAACAACTCACTACTAACGTAAGTTGACTCATCTGTTTGTCAATTTCTTGAATGTGTGCTTCGTTCTTTAGTTGAAACTTTTCCTAGGATAACACCAAACATTTGACAATTGAATCCAACAATGATTTTTACGGCTGATATTGTTGTGGTGCGGGTGGTTGACAAGCTTGATTCATTTTGGGATTTGGTCGATAATTGAAGTTTGGATGGTCCTTCTACCCCGGATTATAGATTTTGGCGTGAGGGTTGTATGGCCTTTGAGGAGGTCCTAGAAAATTTCTCACTGGATTTACTTGTACAACATCATCTTCTTGTAACATTAGACAGCTATCCGTAGGGTGGTCTGGCATTGTGCATATCCCGCATAGTCTAGTTGTACCTTTTTGCCTGCAATAAGAGATTGAACTATATAAGTTAACTTATCAATTTTATATTCTAAAGAAACTGTACTTATCTCGTGAACTCGTCGAGAGGTTTTACTGGAAGGGCGAAACTGTTGAGAGTTAGCAGAAATAGTAGAATTACCGCGGCAACCGGCAATAAGCATGCCTCGACAACCGACGATAAGGATGCCTCGACAAATTGCGATAAGCATGCCTCGGCAACTCTAGTTGTCTCGGTAATGTCGTCAATTAGGTTCCAAACCAATGAAAGGATCGAAGATATCGGACTTCCACCACCATTCCCACAAAGGTTGAAGTGACAAAAGCAAGAATATCAATTCAAGAAGTTTCTTGATATCCTAAAGCAAGTCCACATCAACTTGCCATTGGTGGAAGCAATTGAACAAATGCTGAACTATGCCAAGTTTCTTAAAGACATTGTGTCCAAGAGAACAAGGCTATGAGAGTTTGAAACAGTTGCCGCAACAGAGGGATGCATGGCCATGTTGCACAATCGTATGACACCTAAGTTGAAGGATCTCGGAAGTTTCACAATACCCTGTTCCATTGGAAACCACTATGTTGGGAAAGCATTATGCGACCTTGGGGCTAGCATAAACTTGATGCCTAAATCGGTTTTCCAGAAACTAGGAATCGGGAAGGCAAGACCTACAACAGTTATGCTACAGCTAGCCGACAGATCCTATATGCATCCAGAGGGAAAAATCGAGGACATACTGGTAAAAGTTGATAAATTTATTTTTCCCGCTGACTTTATTATTTTGGATTGTGAAGCAGATAAGCATGCACCTATCATTCTCGAGAGACCATTCCTAGCAACAGGGAGAACCTTGATCGATGTTGAAAAGGGAGAACTCACAATGAGGGTGAATGACCAGCAAGTTAAACTAAATGTGTTCCAAACACTAAGGCATGCCGATGATTCAGAAGAATGCCAACTTCTTCATGCCACGACAGAGTTTAACTTCGACAATGAATTTAGTTACCTCGGCAACTACATTGCTGATCAAGAGGAACCTGGGGAGTATGAAGAACCGGTCAATGATGAACAACAAAAAGAGGCAAATTGGCTAGTCAATAGACCAGGTACATACTTTGAACCACTGGATTACTCAGCTAAGGAAGGTAAGCTCGAAAAGCCCTTTATTGAATAACCACCGATTCTTGAGTTAAAACAGTTGCCAGAGCAACTAAAATATGCATACTTAGGAACCGATAATACATTGCCTGTAATTATTTCTTCTAAGTTACAGCCTGAGCAGGAAAAGAAGTTGATCAAAATGTTGATGCTACACAAGAAGACAATAGGGTGGACAATTGCTGACTTAAAGGGAATTAGCCCGGCAGTGTGCATGCACAAGATTTTGTTGGAAGATGATCACAAACCTTCAATTGAGGCCCAGAGGAGACTGAATCATGCCATGAAAGGGGTTGTAATGAAAGAAATCATCAAGTGGCTTGACTCCGACATTATATACCCTATCTCTGATAGTACATGGGTAAGTCTGGTACAATGTGTACCAAAAAATGAAGTATAACGATGGTAAGTAATGAAAACAATGAACTCATTCCAACCAGGACTATGACCGATTGGAGGGTTTGTATGGATTATCGAAAGCTAAACAAAGCCACTAGGAAAGATCACTTCCCATTACCCTTTATTGATCAAATGCTTGACCGTCTTGCAGGTAAACCCTTTTATTATTTTCTTGATGGTTATTCAGGTTACAATCAAATTGCCATAGCACAAGAAGATCAAGAAAAGACAACCTTCACATGCCCATACGGTACTTATGCTTTCCGAAAGATGCCGTTCGGATTATGTAACGCCATGGAAACCTTCCAAAGATGCATGATGGCACTCTTTTCAGACATGGTCGAAGTCTTCCTTGAGATCTTCATGGATGATTTTTCTGTTTTTGGTAATGACTTCGACAGCTGCCTCGGCAATTTAGAGAAGGTGTTGGCAAGATGTGAAGAAACTGATTTAGTCCTCAATTGAGAGAAGTTCCATTTTATGGTAGATGAAGGAATAGTGCTCAGCCACAAGATTTTATCCAAGGGAATTGAAGTAGACAAAGCCAAGGTGGATGTGATCGAGAGATTACCCCTACCAAGTTTGGTTAAAGGAATTCGAAGCTTTCTTGGACATGCAGGTTTTTACAGGAGGTTCATTCATAATTTTTCTAAAATCACTAAACCCTTGTGCAATTTGCTTGAACATGATAAAGTCTTTGATTTTGATGATTCTTGCACCTCAAGCATTCAAAACCCTAAAGGAAAAGCTTGCCTCGGCACCCATTGTAGTTCCACTAGATTGGACACTACCTTTTGAGCTCATGTGTGATGCAAGTGATTTTTCGGTAGGAGCAGTCCTAGGCCAACGCATAGGTAAGACCTTCCATGTGATATACTATGCTAGTAAAACTCTTAATAGTGCTCAAGTGAATTACACAACAACGGAGAAAGAGTTACTAGCTGTAGTTTTCGCATTTGACAAGTTACGATCCTATTTGATTGGTACAAAGGTAATTGTTCATACGGACCATTCGACAATCAAATATCTATTTGCTAAAAAGGATGTCAAACCTCGTTTGATTCGTTGGATATTACTTTTACAAGAATTTGATATTAAAATTAAGGAGAGGAAAAGAACAAAAAATCAAGTGGCCGATCACTTATCACATTTAGAACGCAATAGGGAGGAGGACGCGGATCTAGAGATATGCGATGCATTCCTGGATGAGCAACTTTTAGTTGCCTCGGCAACCATGGACGCGCACGCCTTGGCAACTCTTGACGTCGCAGCAACCATTGATGCGCACACCTCGGAAACCATGGACTCACACGCCTCGGTAACTCTCGACGCTGCGGCAGCCCTTGACGCGCACGCCTCGGCAACCATGGATGTGCATGCCTCGATAACCCTCGACGCTTCGGTAGATCTTGACGCACACGCCTTGGTAATTTTGGGAGCAGTCGCCACGACAGCATATGCCTCGGCAATACCCTGGTACGCGGATTTACTTAATTTCCTTGTTTGTTGTATTTTACCTTATGGTCTTACTCACCAAGGGAAGAAGCGGTTCCGCCATGATGCTAAGCATTACTTTTGGGACGAGCCTCTTTTTTTTAAACAATGTGCAGATCAGGTTATACGCCGATGTGTCCCTGAAAAAGATCAGCAGAATGTACTCCGACAATGCCATTCTTCACCCTATGGAGTACATTTTGGAGGAACTCGTACCGCGGCCAAAGTTTTGCAATTCGGTTTGTATTGGCCAACATTGTACAAAGATGCCTAAGACTTTTACAAGCAATGTGATCGTTGCCAGAGGACGGCCAATATCTCTAGACGACATGAGATGCCACTCCAAAACATCATCAAGGTGAAATTGTTCGATGTATGGGGGATCGCTTTTATGGGACCTTTCCCATCTTCATTTGGCAACCTCTACATTCTACTTGTCGTCGACTACGTGTCTAAATGGGTTGAGGCAGCTGCAGTTCCCAACAACGATTCCAAGACCGTGCAACGATTCTTGCATAAAAACATATTTACACGGTTTGGGATGCCGAGAGCAATTATCAGTGACGAAGGCAAGCATTTTTACAACAGACTTATTGCCAAGATGTTGCAACGCTTCAGCGTATCACACAAGATTGCCATGGCATATCACCCATAAACCAACTGGCAAGCAAAAATTTCCAACCGGGAATTGAAGGGTATACTCGATTGACGACCAAGATCATCCATGGCATCCAAAATTAAATTTCTTACTTTTCATCTTGCAACTCTTTAGGTTCTTTTATTTTCTTTTCTTTGTTTTTACAAAACTCACAACCAAGATCATCCATGGCATCCAAAATTAAATTTTTAGTTCATCCAAGTTCCTCCAAAGAACCAAGATACAAGAAGTTTGCTACACCGGTGGTTCAAGAAAGATTTCACTCCAAGTTTGAAAGCCGGAAGATTTACGAAGAACAAGGCTTTGAATACTCCAACTCTCATCAAGATTTTGGCCTTGAATCATTCATCTTCGAGAGGATTGCACATCAAAAGTGGCAAATCTTTTGCCATCAATCGGAATCGGGTAACATCTCATGGGTAAGAGAATTCTATGCTCGCTCACCTAACCCAGATAATCATTATGTTTTTGTTCGTGACAAGGCCATACTCATAAGCCCCGAAAACGTCAACACCTTTTTACGGGCTTTACATTGAGAATGACGAGCATCAAGCCTTTGTTGACCAAATCACGCCCAAGCAACTCGACAAGGTGCTTCAAGAACTCACTCTATCGGGAACTCATTGGAACGACAGTAAATACAAGGGCACGGTAAATCGCCTTCAGCTTAAACCCGAGGCAAAACTATGGAATAAGTTTATTAAAACTTCTTTAATGCCTACCACACACAATACTACCGTTGATATACCACGTCTTTTGCTCATACATTCTATCTTGTATAATCGCATCATTAACATTGGAAAAATTATTTGTGATGAGATTTTTGTATGTAGCTCAAAGGACAAAGGGTTCTCTTTTCTTCCCTTGCTTAATTTCCAATCTTTGCAAGGAGATGCATGTCCCAAGTGAGTCCACCGATGAAAAGGCCCTACCAAAGTCCGGTTGGAATCAAGAACAAATCCGAAAGCTAATGGGAGAGGAACCGGTAAAATCTTCAAGGCCTTCAATTGCCGCGGCAACCCCTGCCGCCTCGGCAACCCCTAATGCCCAAGCACCTAATCCCCGGGCAACTCGACCATCAACCCCGGGACACTTTGAAGCACTCTTGCAACCATTGGCGAGCCACCAAAGGAAAATTGAAGACCGGCAACTAATGTTCATGCGATACATGAAGGAGCACAACAATGCCATCACCCAAGTCATCTTAGAAAAGTACCAGACAGTCGCGTGTCATTCCCAATCTTTCCTGACAAGATCCTTGCCCCTGCAACCAATGAAGTTGTCACCACGGCAACAGCAATAGATGATACCACAGCAACCAAACCTGAAGATGCCACGGCAACCAAAGCTAAAGACATCCTGACAACCACTGCAAAAGCCAAAGGTAAAGCACATATGCCCGAATCAACTCGTACGGAATCATTCTCTGATTTTTCAGATTCGGACGAGTCCTCCATTGCACCAACAAAGACTGCACCAATTGAATCCTCCAAGCGAAAAGCCAATGACATTGATGAAGAGGACGATGAGGACAACCCTGTATGAGGATCGATTCCACCATCGGCAACAAGGAAACAACCATCGCGTTCAAGCAAGAGAATCAAGACACCGACCAAAAGGAAACTAATCATCCACGACGACAAACTCTCAGAGTAAATCCTCGTTTGCATTTTATTTTTCATTATTTTTATTTTTCTTTAATGCATGCATTGAGGACAATGCCTCACTCGAGTTTGGGGGGGGATTGTTATTAGTAGTTACCATGTTTAGTTGCATTCATCTTAAGTATTGCATTTATGATACATAAATTGCTTGCCATGCCTTTAGTTGGAACAAGAATTGCCTAGATTTGATGAATATCCGATGATGACTTTGCCAATGCACTTAATTGATAAAATTTTTATTCTAGGATAACCATGGAAAAACTTAGAATTTTACTATGATGCTAAATTTGATGAAACACTGTTGTGGTTTGATTGATTTAAGGAATTCTAGTGAACTTAGGTTGATAATTAAACAAATTGGGGGATTAGAATAAAAATTGGATGAATGCTAGAGGTGCCCGAAATTGGCTCTAGCATGTGATAAAAAAATGGATCGCTAGAGGTGCCCGAAACCGGCTCTAGTTAAAACATGTTAAAAAGAACCCAATGAAGTAATTTGAAAACCTCTTGTTTGCATAGAATCCGAAAAATCAACTTGCACACAACTCCGCACACACTCACAAGCATTATAGTTTGATTCCGAGTAACTCCTAAGTTTTCTGAAAAATAAAAAACCAATCATACTTTGTGCCCCGGTTCTGAGAATTGAAATCAAGTTCAAATCTAAGTTTGTGAAAATTGAAGTCTTGGCAGGTAATTATTAGTTTGCATTGCTTGAGGACAAGCAATAGTTTGAGTTTGGGGGTGTGATAAGTGTTCAATAGTACTATTTTTCTTACCCTTTTTACTCATATTATTGTTAGACTTAGGCTCATATTAGTTACATAATTAGTCATTCATACATTAATCCATGTTTCCTTCCATCGTTGAGCTAGATTGCATAACTTGGTTATTTTTGTGGGAAAAGATGATGCTTTGGTGTGTTTTGTGTGTATGTGCAGGATCACTTGCCAAAGCAAGGCTAGAGCCAGTTGCCAGGGCAATGCATGAAGGAGATGCCGAGCTAGTTGCCAGGGCAATGCATGAAGGAGACGCCGAGGTAGTTGCCAGGGCAATTGTCGACAAATAATAAGGTGATATGGTAGTCGAAATTGATGACTAGACAAGCCTAAGATGACGTAGAGCAAAGCTAAATCCCAAAGGAGTTTGATTTCCATGAAGAGGTTAAAGAAGAATTAAATTCCAAGAAGATAGGAGAAGTTCTAGAAGGAATATAATTATAATAAAGAATTATATTCTTTAAAGATAATTTAATTCCAACTTAACTTCCTCCTCAAATGAGGAATTTGACCTAGCCCTATAAATAGATCACCAAGCCGTCAACTCCAAGGGGAAGAGAAGAGAGAATTTTCGACAACATCAAGGGCAAGGAGGATTTCGACAAAGCTCCATCCATTCTTCATCTTTTTCTTTCTTGTTCAATTAGGTTCATGCTAGGGATTCTTTATCTTGTGTTTCTTTGGAACCTAGCCATGAACTAAATCTATTTGGCTAAGGTTATTGTGTCTTGTGGTTGTGAGAAACTATTGGATTTTGTTTAGGTAATAAGAGTTTGCACTTTTCTATTCAAGGTTTATTCATTCTTGGTTCTTATTCTTGTTTGCGAGTGAATTGGGAGAGGATCTCGTAACTTCATCTATTTATCTAATATCGGGAGAGTTAGATTCAAGAAATGAATGAATATGATCTTTATTCAACCTATTGATGGTGAAGATTAATCCAGCTTAGGAATAAGTTAAGGATTTCAACAGCTAAGAGGAGCGCAAGATTGGTTGTTGTTCACCCTTGATTCACGCAGGGATGTATTATCAAGGCATGCACAAGTAGCTAGAGTTTCGACTTAGGGATAAGAAGAAACTATTGAAGAACGCTATGCCGAGCCTTGAAGGTTGCTGCCCAGACGCCCAAGTAGTTGCCCAACTAGTCGCCTAGGCAACCATCGATTAGTTGCCAAGGCAACCCCGTTGTGCAATTTGCCACGGCAACTGAGTTGTCCTTGCACTCTTTTACCAAGATGATCCAATCGGCTATCACACCTCAACTCACGATAACCTGGCCTATCTCTCTCATTTGATCTCACCTATTCTTTTACTTTATTGCTTTCTAGTTTAGTTATTAGTTTAAACTCCTATAATCTTCTATTTGTGTTTTTACTTTTTATAGTGCAAGAGATTAGATTCTTGAAGTGGCACCAATCCCTGTGGAGACGATATCTTTTATACTATAACTTGCGACATGTACACTTGCACAATTGCGGAGCACTTATTACGCGCAACAGTAGTCAATAAGGGAGGTGTGTGCTTGAGCTTAGGTTGAAGACAACAATGGTGGTGCTAGCTTGTTGGATGGCAAAATGGTGAGTTTAGTTTTCGGGAGATGATGGAAACAAATATGAAGGCTTACTTTTAGTCTTTTTTTAGGGAAATTATTATTTATTTACTTCACACCTATCCAAGGGCCAATAAGGTGCTTTCCTCTAAGCAAGGGAAAGCTTATTTAAGTATTTCTATCACTTCATCCCCTTTTCCCAATTCTAGGCAATCAATGGTCATTTGTTCACATTTCAAAGTCATCCCACGTGAGGGAGGCAAGAAAAGAGGACTAAGCACCTTACCCTCAATTTCTTTCAATTTGGGCCTTAAAACAATTTTGGGCAGAGGGCCGTACCGATACACTATATAGCCTTATCTATACGCCTAGGCTAAAACAGGTAAGTTCATTATGGCAGTTAGACCTTATCGATGCACTACATAGTTGTATTTATACGTCTAAGCTAAAACAAGCAAGTTTAGTTACGGCCGTTGAACCGTATCGATACTGGTCTTGCCATATCAATACGTTCAGCATTTTAGCTTTGACTTTTTTACAAAAAGGTTATTGGATCAATTTAATATTTTGCAACTTTCATTGATTACAAAATTGGGTACAAGGATCATGAAATTACACTTTCGGGTATATCCGATACAGAATTTTCGATCACTAGAGCCTTATTCTGACTAGGCCGGTTTTCGAGATGTGACAACTCTCCCCCATTAAGAAAATTCGTTCTCAAATTTTCACTCTAGATGAACAGATGGGGGTACTGTCTCTACATCGTCTCTTCCAGTTCCCACGTGGCTTCTTCCAACAAATGACTTCTCCACAAAACTTTCACTAAGGGCACAGACTTATTGCGAAGTCTTTTAACTTCTCGTGCGAGGATTTGCACAGTTTCTTCCTCGTACGTTAGATTGGACAATTTCTATAGACTCTGGCTCAATCACATATGAAGAATCTGACCGGTACTTCCATAGCATAGATATATGGAAGACATTATTAATTCGACTTAACTCTTCGAGGAGAGCTAGTCGATAAACAACATGCCCAACTTTCTCGATCACCTCGAATGGGCCAATAAAACAGGGACTCAACTTCCCCTTCCTGCCAAATCGAAGGATCTTCTTCCACATACATACTTTAAGGAAGGCTTTCTCATCAACCTCATACTAAATGTCTCTTCTCTTCAAATTAGCATAAGTTTTCTGTCGATCAAACGCAGCTTTGAGCCGATCACGGATAATGGTTACCCTTTCTTCGGTTTCCTAAAGTAAGTTAGGGCCTAACACCTTGCATTCACCAAGTTCGGTCCAACAGAGTGGGGATCTACATCTCCTCCCATAAAGGGCTTCATAAGGTGCCATTTGAATCGAGGCTTGGTAGCTATTGTTGTAAGCAAATTCTACCAAAGGCAGGGATTTCTCCCACGTATTCTTGAAGTCAATAATACAGGCTCGGAGCATATTTTTCAAAATCTACAAGGAAGAATTGGAATTCATATGGATTACTTATACATACGAATCAAAGGGAGATATAAGGTTACCTGAATAACCTTTTCGGATTGACCATCGGTCTAAGGATGGAAAGCGGTGCTTAAGTGTACTCGAGTTCCCAAAGCCTCTTATAGGGTCTTCCAAAACTGAGATGCAAAGCGTGGATCACGATCAGAAATAATGGACATATGAACTCCGTGAAAACGAATAACTTCCCGAATGTACAATTCAGCAAGCTTACGTAAACTGAAGTTCATTCTCACCGGAATGAAATGAGAGGATTTGGTGAATCAGTCCATAATGACCCAAATAGTATCATTTTTCTTCGGTGTCACAAGCCACTTACGAAGTCCATTGTAATGCGCTCTCATTTCTATTATGGAAGCTCAATGGGTTACAAAATATCAGTAGGCACCTTGTGCTCGGCCTTAACCCGTTGATAGGTCAAACACCTAGCCACAAAGTCTGTGATCTCATTTTTCATGTCGGACCACCAATACAACTCTTTTAGATCCTTATACATCTTGATAGCTCCCGGATGGATAGAAAATGGGATCGAATGAGCTTCATTCAGGATTTTTTCTCGAAGATCATCATCATCGGGGACACAGATATGGTTTCAAAACACAATAGACAATCAAAATTCATAGCAAAATCAGGATCTGGTTTGTCCTTGATCTTAGCAATAAGAGTTCACAACTCCTCATCAAATTCTTGGAGTGTTTGATTCGAGACACAATGGTTGACTGAACTCTCAATTCAACCAGTAACTTGCCATGCTTCTTGAGCCAGAAGTGAGCATTCAAACACTTTAGAAAGGGAGTAGGTTTCTGACTAAGAGCATCAACTACGACATTGGCTTTACCGGGGTGGTAGTCAATAACCAAATTGTAGTCTTTCAAAAGTTCCATCCACCGTCGTTGATGGAGATTCAACTTTTTCTGAGTCAAAAAGATATTTTAGACTCTTGTGATCAGTTTACAAGTAACACTTCTCACCATACAGATAGTGCCTCCTAATCTTTAAGGCAAACACAACAGCGGCCAACTCCAGATTATGTGTCGGATAGTTTAGCTCGTGAGGCTTAAGCTGGCGTAAAGCATGTGCTATGACCTTTCCTTATTGCATCAATACACAGCCTAATCCCAAGTGGGATGCATCACTATACACAGTGAAGTCCTTCCCTGACTCGGGTTGCACCAAAATAGGGGCATGGGTTAGGACTTGCTTAAGCTTATCAAAGCTCTTTTGTTGTTCCACAGTCCCTACAAAGAAGTTTTTTTTACGGAGAAGCTTCGTCAAGGGTACAACAATCATAGAAAATCCCTTAATGAATCTATGATAGTAGCCTACAAGGCCCAAAAACCTATGAACTTCTCTAACATTTATTAGAGGAATCCAATCAAGAATTGCTTGAATCTTCTTTGGGTCGACTTGAATTCCCGCAGAAGAAACCACATGTCCTAGAAAGGATACTTCAGAAAACCAAAATTCACATTTACTAAATTTAGCATATAATTGTTTCTCTCAGAAAGTCTGAAGCACAATCCGAAGATGTTCTTCATGAGTGGTTGTGTCTTTAGAGTAGATCAAGATATCATCTATGAACACAACTATGAATCTATCTAGATAGGGTCGGAACACACGGTTCATCAAATCCATGAAGGCTGCAAGTGTATTAGTAAGCCCAAAAGGCATTAACAAGAACTCATAATGGTGGTATCTAGTTCGAAGGCCGTCTTTGGAACATTAGACTCCTTCACTAACATTTGGTAGTATCCGGATCGCAGGACTATCTTAGAGAAGATAGGAACATCTTTCAATTGGTCGAAGAGATCATCGATCTTCAGTAACGGGTACTTGTTCTTAATGATCACTCTATTCAACTAACGATAGTCAATGCATAGATGCATCAACCCATCCTTCTTCTTGACAAACAAAATCGGTGCTCCCCAAGGCAAGAAACTCGGTCAGATGAATCATTTATCCAAAAGGCCTTGGATTTGGGCTTTTAACTCCTTTAACTCAGCTGAAGCCATTCAGTGTGGAGTAATGGAGATGTGTGTGGTCCCTAGTTGCACTTCAATTCCAAATTACACTTCTTGGGTTGGAAGGAGTCCCGAAAGTTCATCGGGAAACATATCGGGAAATTCTTTCACAACAGGTACATCTTCAAGTTTCAACTCTTCCTTAGACTCCATGGCACACATAAGGATCTTTTTAGGCTCTGGTTTGGATTTCACCAAGGTCATGCTCACCTTACCGAGTCTACAAATGTACAACTTCTTCTTCGAGCAATCTACCCAGGCTTGATGCTTGGCTAGCCAATCAAGACCTAAGATAAGGTCGAACTCATGGAAAGGTAAGGAGATCAAATTGGCCGAAAATAGAATTCCTTGGATCCTCAAAGGACAAGCTTTACAGATCCATTAGATAACCACACTATCTTCTAGTGGGTTAGAGATAACAATCTCAGAAGTAACTGATTCAGATTCTAGAGCATATTTTTCAATCAACGGTTCACTAATGAAGGAATGCATTGAGCCTGGATCTACCAAAGCATAAACAAGGTCAGAACATAATTCCACCATACCTACTATCACATCAGGGTCAACTTTTTGCTCTAGGCCTCGAACATGGTACATCTAAGCTGAAGTCTGCGGGTCACGTCCAAACAAAGGAACATTAGTGTTACGAGGTCTCCCCGTTGATCTAGACAGCACTGACTTTACTCATCTTCCCTTAGCGGGGTTATTCTAAAAAGCCACTGTAGTAGGAGCGTTTGGATTCTAGGGATATTGCCTGATAAAGTGGGCAGACTCACCGCAAAGGTAACAGGATCCAGACTGTCTACAGCACAGTCCAAGGTGCCTCTTATGACAAAAGTTACACAAGAGAAGTTGTGAACCTCTTCTAGAACCGCTTGTACTATCAACAGAAGTCGTATGACCAGCAAATGTCCCTGGAGATTGGGACTGTGGCACGTATCATGATCTTGGTAGCTGTTGAAAGGTGGCAGACTTTTGGTCCCACTGTCTACCCTTCTTCTGAGGCATGAGAGGCATGAAATCATCTCAAAACCTCTCAGATCGGGCTTGGTTCCCATTTCTTCTTTCATAAGCCTTCTAGGAGGCTTCATTAGCAATGGCTTGATTGACTAGGGTCTGAAAATCCTCTATCTCCAAAGCAGTGAAGAGAGGAGGGAGTTCGTCACAGAGGCCATCAATGAATATCTTGTACTCCTCCTTTCCCATACGTATGATCTTAGCACCATTACCTTGCATACTTATAGAAATCGTGGATGTATTGCTCCACCGGTCTTTCTCCTTGTCACAGATGGAGGAACTTTTTACGTCTTTCAGCAATATAATGTTCACTAATATACTTCTTGCAGAACTCCTGAAGGAAGAAGTCCTACGTAACTTTATGCTCTGGTACCGTGAGCGTCACAGTGTCCCACCATCTCTGAGCTTATTCAGAGATCAATGCCAGAGTGCACTCTAGCTTATGCTTATCAGGGCACCTCATCTGTTTGTTCAGAACTTAGGAGTATTCTCCAGCCAATACTCCGCTACCTCCGAATTATCCAGGACCTATCTCGTGAATGTGTAAACTGGATACTGACGAAACTTGTCAACAGAGGCTTTGGAAGTAGATGAAGGAGCTTTAGTAGGTTGCGGTGGCGGATCTTTCCTAAGAGACACGACCACTTTGTTAATCATTTCAGCCATTGACATTAGATACTCCTGCTGAGCGAGAGGCATCGGAGGAGGATAAGGTGGGTCGTTCTGCCCCAGTTGTTCACGCCTAACCTCGGCCCTCATATTATCCCTCTGTGTCGAGGAGAATCTGCGGTGTGGTTCATTCTCAGCACACCTATCGGTGGGTACGAACATTTTTAGATCTATTCATACAGAAAGGGTTTAATCGTGTAAGTTGCAAGTCACAGATAACATATGCAAATAAACTCCTAGGTGGCATATACAGATGCAAACTCATAACAGACTTCAGTTTAGTCCTAGAACCGACTAAACTTAGGCTTTGATACCACAAATGTAACACCCCCTTCCCGGCCTAGTAGAGAACCGGGTCGGAAAGCGCTACCAGAAAACTTATCAAAAGTTTGGAGTTAAATTCAGAGTTTATAGACTTATTCAAAAAGTTCATTAAAATCTTTTTAAGACTTAAAAGAATTATTCATTAGTAGCTTACTCAATTTGGGGGTCAATTTTAAACTTTTCGAACTTAGGGACTAAATTGCAAATCTTACAAATTAGGGAATCTTATCAGAATTTCTTTTTACAAATCTTCAATTAAACTTACCCTTTATTAACCTGTGAAGTTTCGTTACTAACGAAGATCGTTTATCTATCCAATTATGCCATATAAACTTAGTGACCAATTTGCAAACTTCTTAAAACTGGTACCTATGTCTTTTAACATAATTAACTAAAGTTGACCCGTTTCAGTATGGCCTAAGTCCATATCGATACCATTTATTTTCCAGACCTTACTGTCCAGTCTGTATCAATACACCCAATTTGCGTATCGATACGCCTTGTTTTATTTAGCCTTTATTAACCAAGGCTGTATCGATACGCCATCACCTGTACCGATACGCCTTCCTTGTAATAAAATTTTTTACCAGTAAGGTTAATATCAATATTTTTAATAGCATGCAAAATTTTAGGGTTCGAATCCATCTACCTAGTTTTCACCTTTTAGTGTTTTTAAGCTCATTTAACTAGTTAAACCAATTCACAACCATAGCATTAGCCATTAAACTTTTGGTCACTATTAGGCCATTACACAGACATCAAAAAGCACATACATAACATGTTTTGACCATATGCTACTTTACTAGGAGTTCAAAGCAAAAGATAAGCATATATATTGTAACACCCCCTACTCGGGTTAGTAGCAAACTGGTTCGGGAGCGTTACCAAGCAAGGACAAGGCAAGGTTAACTCCTCCCTATTAGGTGAGTTACTTAACTAGCAAATAACCAAGCATTCATATTTGTTTACAAGACATTATGGGTTACTACTTCAACATTTTAATTAACATCATCATACACTAACATTCGAATAGCCTAAGTGAGCAAACATACTTCCATTTCATTTCATTTCATTGTTCCTTAGATTGATACATGTAATATTACATGCCTAAATTTACTAAACATGATCGTTTGAACATACAATTGCATGTATCTTATCTCCAAACATGTATCTTATCTCCAAACAAGCCATACCATTCGGCATTTACCATACACACACATAAAAACACGTACAACATGGTATATTCACACAAATGACTATATAATTTCACAAGGCATTCGAATGGCACAATAGGCTAGATCAATTACTTTGAACCATTCAAAGTATACACATATGCGCAGCAATCTGCCTTTCCATTACATATAATTTGAGTTCATTACATACTTTAGTCTTAACAACTATATTCTTAACATGGAAGGCCCATACAAGAGCATATATATACAAGTATTCAAAACATCAAGTAGCCATGTTCATGCATATATACAATCCTCCCAAAACGACAAGATGCATGGTCTAGTCCTAGCTACATGTATATGTATAGGTGCCACCAACTAGGAGAAATACAAAAAAGTATGAAACATACTTTAGCTATGCTTGTATCTTGCTTTGAGCTCAAGAAATCAGGCTTCAGGATCAAGCAACGATCGAATCCTTTATCATGTGGTTGGGAAGGATGAAAACAAGAGTGATAAGTAGAAGAATGTACTTAGTGAGGTAGTAACTAGTTCTAACCAATTATTATATCAAATTAAGTGTCAATTAGTCAAGATCCTAGCTAAGGATTTCAAGGCATTCGAATAGCATAAGAATCAAGAGACAATGAATCATAATTCATGCTTTATCTATTTCAAGTAATCAAGCTATTCATGGTCACATATCAAGTAGACATGCAATTCATGCTTACATAACAAGAAATCAAGCAAACCATGCTTACATGACAAGTAATCAAGCAAATCATGCTTACATGACAAGAAATCAAGCTATTCATGCTTATTAGCACATTTATTATCTTTTTAACACAATCCTTGGTTCATAGTTTGTCAACGTAATCGAGTCTCCAACCAACTGTCACCACAAGATGTACCGTAGTACTGGTCAACCCTCCTACTGTCGCCAAAGACCACATACGTACCCTCTGTCTGTCGCCAATTAGGGGTCTTAGCCCTGGACTGTAGTCCACCCTGACACAATGAGCTCTAGACTCTAAGGCATGCCCTTCTACCTATTCAACTAGCAACCAAGGTTGTTTGATTATAATTCATTTATTCAAGGATTTCAAGCTTTTCAAGATCATGTATCATTCAAGTGTACAAGTTCATGTCAATCATTATCTTTTTCAAGAGTCATTTCGAGTATTGCATGGCAAGTTTATACATGCATTAAGTCCTTAGGCTAATAGAGCCATAACTCAACATTTCAAGTGTTCATTGCATCATCTAAGCTAGCACATCAAGCATTCGATTTAAGCAATTGGTCACAATACCATGTCATACATACAAGCAACGATGTTACCACATATACATGCTAGCATTCTATTTATACAACACTTCAATGATGTAGTCAAGTTTCATGTATTATCTTATTTCATACTTCCTTTATTAGGTCAAGTTCATATTAAGTCCAATTTAACAATTCAAGAATTTTGACATGCTTGCTTTAGTTAGGACATTGTCCTCACTCTAAAATAAACTACACTCACAAAATTCCCCAAGCTAGCTAGTCTCGAAAGACTATTCCCTTTTGCTTGTCCCTTGAATGCTCGACTTTAGATCATTCTCCAAAGTCCTCTCCTTGCTCTAGTAAATCACATAGATAGAACAAGGTCAAAACATGTAATCACAAAATCATTCAACATGGCAGCAAGGTTAATACATTATATATACAAAATAGATAGCATCTTCATATACACACCTTAATGCACATTACCAAACTGCCTACATTCCCTATTAAGGTAAAACAGAGCAGCAATTAAATTGTCCCAAAACTGTTTGCAAAACAATTTACAAAACTGCCACAATACCTAAACTGCTGCTACCAGGCAGCATGTACTCCGCTCACTTAAACATGCATAACTTTCATTCCGTACGTCGGAATTTCAATTAGTTTACACCGTTGGAAAGCTAACTTAATTTTATTTCTAACCATATAGGCCTTGCATTTTAATCCTTTGCCAATTAATACAGTTTTTAGCTTAAAGACAAGGCAATTTACAACACTAGACAGTTTGCACTGTCCCTAGTGTTTCTTCTCTACAATTCATTCTACAATCTAAAATTCAGTTCTATTTTCTCCTAATGAATTTAGACATGTTAAGTCACTGACCATAAAAATTTCAGCCTTAAATTCCATTTATACAATTTATGGTGATTTTTCAAAGTTACTACACAGAACACAGTATTTTGGGCAGATTACACTAAGTTAAGCTTCTAGCTTCATAATTCATCTAAACAAGATTCTAACATTATAATTCAACTTGTTTTCATGTTCTTACATGTCTAGGTCAGTCCAATTCACCTATCAATGTGATCAAAACAGGGCAGCATATACAATTAAGCATGTTTACACATTTTCATCTAGCAAAACAGTCCCTAATCGAAACTAGTTTCAACCATGATCCCTATTCTCAATTTCCAGCAACCCACACACATTCTCTTTAGCAATTTGACTACTAAAACTCACAATTTAAAGGATCATTAGAAGCTAACATCATTTTAACATGCATAACAATCATCCTATTCAATTTAGGCAACAAGAATATCACTAATTCAAGATTCAAGCATGTAATTGAAGTGAGGAATCAAGCATTTTACCTTCTCCTAAGATAATTTGATCAAAGCTCAACAAGAAACATGAATTGAAGATAATATAAGAAGCTTTTTATCCTTCTTTCTCTCTTAAACATTCGTCTATGGTGGATGAAGAAGATGACATAATTTTGTTTATCTTTCCCTTCTAGTTTGTCGTGAGTCATCTCTCACAAGGCACATGTTTTCATCAAATGAGAACATGTGTCTTGGCCTCCAACTTTAATTCAATTTACATGCAAACTCTAGAGCTTTGCATGTTCACATTTCCATCCTTCCATTTAAGCCTTCTAGTTTTAATTTCAGTTCGATTTGGTTCTAATTTCACCTATTTGATCTAAAAGATAGCAGATAGATTTCAAAAACTATTGAGCAGGTTAAGGTATACTTTTAAGCTACGATTTGGAGTATTACACATATGATTTGTAGGAGTGAATTGCAACCACAACACATGATCGAAAGCCGAAATTCTTTAATATTCTGAAATGCATGAGACACACGAATATTAGGTTTATATAGCCTAGTGAGGTAGCCATAAAAAATGCAAATATTTGACGAGTAATATGAACATCATAGTAACATGCTTGAATGCCATATTTAGTGCACAAAGCATACTTGTACCACATGCTTAATTCAAGAAACACAATTCCATATACAAAATATATATCATAATTACATATCATTTCCTTGGACATGGTAACCAATGGACACGCGGATTCCCCATACGCCACATATATCAGAAATGAGTCGTAGCTCTGGATAATATCCCTTACTCAAACCATCCTTATCTCCCCCACATATAGGCTGTAGCCCCGGACCGTAGTCCAATCCCTTACTTGGTGAGCTCGAATAACCCTATGGCATGCCAATTGTATCCAGTGTCCACGAATGTCCAAGTTTACATATCATTATCAAACTTACCATTGTGCCCGTAGGCCATACCATATCAAATCATAAATTAAGCCTTAGCTCCAAATTCATATCATAGCTTAACCATATCACATCAAATAACATATCATGGCATGATCACAACATATCGGATGGCATATCATATCATAATCATGACATATCGGATATCCCACATATACTCATAGACATGTCAAAGCAATATAAGGTCTTACCATGCTTATCATTGTCATCCACAAAGCTTGCTCTACTTGAGCCCTTAAACAAAAATGTAATTTATGACACAAAACGAATACAACGGGATGGCACCTTGCCTATCCCTTGACACGACTACACTCACCTAGTGCACGGAAGCTTTTAGGATTCCCGGATTTCATCTCCTTTATTTCTAGACTTTGTTGAAGGTGACAGATTGTTTCCTTCCAACTTTTGAGCTAGAAAGAAACATAAGGAGTTATAATCACCACAATGACATAGTACTCGTTTCAAAGATTAAGCTTAGAATTTCGGTTTGAAATTAAACTCCAATTATCCATGGAATTTAACAATTGATTGAGGGCTTTTACTTACCCGATCGATAGCTTTGCTAAGGAGGTTTTGAATCGAATAAAGCTTGAGCCTAAGGTAGTCAATAAGGGAGATGTGTGCTTGAGCTTAGGTTGAAGACAACAATGGTGGTGTTACATTGTTGGATGGCAAAAGGGTGAGTTTAGTTTTCAGGGGATGATGGAAACAAAGATGAAGGCTTCCCTTTAGTGTTTTATTAGGGAAATTATTATTTATTCACTTCCCACCTATCCATGGGCCAATAAGGTGCTTTCCTCTAAGCAAGAGAAAGTTTATTTAAGTATTTCTATCACTTCATCCCCTTTTCCCCAATTCTAGGCAATTAATGGCCATTTGTTCACTTTTCAGAGTCATCCCACATGAGGGAAGCAAGCAAAGAGGTGACTAAGCACCTTACTCTCCATTTCTTTCAATTTGGGCCTTAAAACAATTTTGGGCAGAGGGCCGTATCGATACACTATATAGCTGTATCGATATGCCTAGGCTAAAACAGGTAAGTTCGTTATGGCAGTTAGACCGTATCGATACACTACATAGCCATATCGATACGCCTAAGCTAAAACAAGCAAGTTTAGTTATGACCATTGAACCGTATCGATATTGGTTTTATCGTATCGATACGCTTGACTTTCTTATAGAATTTTAGCTTTGAATTTCTTACAAAAAAGTCCTTGGATCAATTTAATACTCTGCAACTTTCATTGATTACAAAATTGGGTACAAGGGTCATGAAATTACACTTTCGGGTATATTTGATACAGAATTTCTGATCATCGGAGCCTTATTCCGACTAGGCCAGTTTTTAGGATATGACATTATTAATATGAAATCTAACCTTCCAATTATTAGACAGTGAAATCTCATTACAAGCAGGGGTCGTTTACCTATCCAATTAGACCATACAATTTCTGGTGACCATTTTGTAATCAAGGCAAAGCTGTGTTTTATCTCTTTTAACAGAATTAACCGCCACCATACCGATACACTTAGGGCTATATCGGTACGCTAAGCCAAATTTTCAAATTCCAGATTCTATGGTAACAAGCCCGTATCGATACAGTTGTAACCGTATCGATACAGGTTGACTACGTTGACTTCGTATCGATACACCCTATAACCGTATCGATACCTTTAATTTTTCCAAATTCCAGTGACCAAAATCCATATCGATATACCCTATGTCGTATCGATACGCCCCTTTTGACTCGTGTTGACCAGACCAAATATGCAAGGCCATATCGATACACCATCACCTATATTGATACGCCCTGCCCTGTAATGACAAATTTTAGCTAGGTTTTACTCGAATTACTCTATCAAACGATGTCCAAACTTTACCAAATTTTACCAACAAACTACTAATCAACAATTCTAATATTAAACCAAATTTTAGAGCATTTCGAATCCATTGACTAAGTTTTTACCTTCTAACGCCTTTAAGCCCATTTAACTAGTTTTAGTATTTCACTAACACACCCTATTTCACATATAACACCTAGGCACTTTTTAGGCTATTACACACACATCAAAATAGACAAATATAACATGTCTAGCCTTATGCCACCTTACTAGGAGTTTGGGACAAAATGTAAGCATACATGGGGTTGATGAGAGTGACTTGCAACTTCAACCACACGATCGATGCTCGGAATTCTTCAAGGTCCTGTGATGCATGAAACACGCGAATGTTAGGCTTACATAGCCTAGTAAGGTAGTCATAGCAAATGAAAGTAGGTTCTTTAATGACATGAATAACATGTAAGCATGCTTGAATGACATATACATAACACTAACACATATAATTCATGCTTAACATCAACATATAGTAAATTTATATATTAAATGCGAACACGCATTCTTAATTTTCCCCTTGGACATAGCAACCAATGGATACGCGGATTCCCTTGTATGCTATATATATCGAAATTAGGCCTTAGCCTTGAGCCGTAGCTCTGGAGTCCCTTACATAATCCAACCTTTTCTCCCCGCATAAAAGTCGTAGCCTGGACCGTAGTCCAATCCCTTACATAGTGAGCTCAAGTAAACCTATGGCATGCCAATTGTATCCAATGTCCACATGTTTCCAAGGTTACACATATCATCATAAAACTCACATTTGTGCCCTTAGGACATATCATGTCGGATCACAAATTGAACCTTGGCTCCAACTCACATATTATACTATTTCAAACATCATAATAATTCCCATGGATTTCAAATATTAACATTAAACATTTTTCATATATAACATATGACAAACGAATCATAAGGCATTAAAATGTATCAAAAGCAATGGAGTGACCTTACCACCCTTACCATATGAGATTCATACCTTGTAAGCTCTACTTGAGCTATCCAAATGAATACACAACGTAAACACAATTCAAATGCAACTGGGACGGCGCCTAGCCAATCCTGAGACACAACTACACTCACCTAGTACTCGGAGGCTTCAAGGTTCTCGAGTAGCAATCCTCTTGCCATTGGGTATACTTGGCGATGAAGATGGTGAAGATGGCTTGTCTTCCACCACTTGAGCTAGTTCAAAATTAGGGATTTACATTAGGATCGAAACTAATGATTCACAAACGTTTTTCAAGCTTACCAACGCTCGTAGACAACATTGAAACAAAGAAATTGGCTTTCTAACACATGGGCTTAGCTTGAAAATTCAAGGCTTAAATCTTGAAATTAAACTCTAAGGATTGATGGAATCATCAAATTGACATAGAGGTTCTACTTACCCAATTACAAGCTTTCAATTGGTGTATTGAAATCATATAAAGGTCAAAGATTGAATTGAGGTGCTTGCTTGCTTAAGCTTGAAGATGACAATGGAGGCATGTGCTTAACCTTCTTCAAACAAAGAATGAATTTGGTTACGGTGAAATCAAAACAAGAGAGAGATTTTCTTTATTTCCTTATTAAGGAAACTATCATCTTAATCATTTCTTACCTTACCAAGGACCAATAGGAAGTTTTCCCTTGGCAAAGGGTAAGCTTATTTTATTAATTACATCAATTCATGCCTTTTCTCAAATTTTAGGCAATTGATGGCTATTCATCATCCTTTTTGAGCCATCTCACGTGAAGGGGTGGCAAGCAAGTAGGTGAGTCATCCCCTACTTCCAATCTTTTCAATTTGGTCACTAAATCGATTTGGACAGGGACCCGTATCGATACACCTTATGGTCATATTGATATGGCTAAGCTAAGTTTGGTAAGTTAGTTGGAAATGGTTGGGTCGTATCGATACAGATCCTACTATACCAATACGCCTAGCTTAAATCTAACCTTTTTTTAGCATTTTCAATGAAACCCTTCACTCCTATTCCTTACAAAAAGGTCCAACAAATTCGATTAAGCCCCAAATAACTTTCATTACATCAATATGAGATACAAAGGCTTGAGCAAATACATCATTTGGCATAACCGGTACAAAATTTCCAATCATTGGAACCTAATTCCAAGTAGACCGATTTTCAGGGTGTGACAATATAGCACTAGAGATTTTGATTTAGATCATGAACCATTGTCAAACAAAGAAATGATTGGCCAAAATAAAAAGAGGCTATTGAGGCGAAAATAAAATCTCTTTCAAGAGAGAAATATTTGTGAGATATAAATGGGTTTTTACGAGAAAGAGAAATAAAAAGGGAAAATCACGAGATATAAGCTCGTTTGGTTGCACAAGGATTCTCACAAAGACATGAAATCGATTATGAGGAAACATATTGCTCGGTGGTGGGTGCAACTACTTTTAGATTTTGATCAGTCTGCCAATAAATGAAATGACTTAGTTTCCACCTAATGAATGTTGTTACATCATATTTGTATGAGCCTCTTGATAATAACATTTACATGAAACTTTCGGAAGGATTTAGACTGTAGAAGCAGTTAATTCAAGTTCTCGAGAACACTATTGAACTTATCTGTTTATGGATTAAACAAATTAGGCATATATTGTATAATCGCCTCAATGAATACTTATTAGCGGAAGGCTATAAGAATGAATCAATTTCCTCGAGCATTTTTATTAAGAGGTTTAGCTATGGATTTGTCTTTGTTCTTGTTGTGTATGCTGATGATTTGAATAACGTTGAGAATCGTGAAGAGATCTCCTTAACAATAGAATCCTTGTGCATCAATCGACATACACAGAAAATTTTTTAAAGAGATTTTACATGCATAACACATATTCATTGATCACCCTTATGGTTGCTAGGTCTCTTAATGTAAACAAAGATCTATTCCGCCCTCGAGAAAAGGGTGATGATATTCTTGGTCCAAAAGCACCATATATATATTGATCTGAAAGCATCATATCTTAGTTGGTCCAGAAATACTATCTAAGTGCTATGAGATCATTACCTTTAGATCTTTCAAAACTCGATGCCTCTCTAGATTATGTAAATAATTGCTATGCACGATGCAAAGCCGAAATATGTGCTTGGCTAAACATATCCATAAGATATGTGAATTGCTTTCACATGATAAGATGCAAGCTATCTTGTGTAGAGATAATGCAAAATTTATATCTCAATATGGATACATCAAATGTGACAAAACGAAACATATTTCTTCAAAGTTTCGTCCCTCAAATCTTCAGAAGAATAATATTCGATGAATCCTTTCAAGCAGTAATTTGACAGATCTATTCATTAGTGCATAGTCTACTTCAACATTTGAATATTATATTCAAGATTGAATTATGAAGATTCAAAGATTTTATGTGATATTTTCATGAGGGGGAGTAAATACGCATTGCACTCTTTTCCCCTTAACCGAGGTTTTATCCCAATGGGTTTTCCTGGTAAGATTTTTAATGAGGCAACATGTTATGCGTATCAAATATGTGTGTACTCTTTTTCTTTCATTAAGAATTTTTTTCCCACAGGGTTTTTATCTTAGTAAAGTTTTAACGAGCCACATTATCTTCATGGATATCCAATGGGGAGTGTTATGAATATCTTTTTTATGGTGGATATCCATATATTAAATGAGACTTTAATGTACTTTATTATTAGGGTTTAATACCCAATGAAATTAGGGTTTGCATCTTATGCTTATAAATATAGAGTTTGGAGAAAGCATTATACACAACCTTACATTAAGAATATAATGCAAATCTCTCTCTTTGTCTCTCATATTTGTTCTTGTTCTTCTTTACTTTATTCACACAAAAATCTCATATTTTGTTGAATTCGTTTATGGGAAACTTGTTTTTCTAAAAAAACTTGGTTCACTCGTAATTAAAATATTTTAAAGGATTATAATCAGAGGCACCTTGATAGTGGGAGGGGTTATTGCCCCTCTAACCCAAAAAAATTTATTATTTTATCTTTACTTTATATATTAAAGGCTTAAAACATTTTCCCCCTAAACTTTACATGTTTTCCCAACTTGCCCCCTAAGCTATGTTTTGCCCACTTTTGCCCCTAAACGTTTCGTCGTTACTCATTTCATCCCAAAAAACTAACACCGTCAAAAAATCTGTATTAACTAATCAAAACGCGCCACATCATTTTTTTTTTTTTTAAATTTTAAAATAAAATAAAATAAATATATTAAAATATTTATTAATTAATTATATTTCCTAAAATACTCAAAACACCCCATCTTCATCCTCCCATCATCTTCTTTCCCAATTTTCATCCCAAATTCCTTGATCTTTCTTTTTCCACAAAATCCAAACATCCAAAAACCCTAATCCTTCAAAAAATCTAAAACAATTTTTTTTTTTTTTCTTGTTTGTTCACCAAAATCCAAACACCTAGAAGCTCAAGCCCGTTGGGAGTATAATTAGTGAGGAAATCGAATTCAACAATTAAAATGCTTTTCATTTAAATTGCAATAATCTAACATTCAAGAAAACATTTTCTTGACAAACATCATAAAAACAAAAAATTAAAGATTCCAAGAAATCTAACAATGGAATTACAAACAACTGACGAACTGAAACAAAACCAATTCAGAATAAAGGCAGCAAAGTAAAAGCCATCCATTTCTATAGACAACTAAAAAACAAAAGAACAGATGAAAGTTGAAAGCAAGAACCACATTTGAACAATTTAAAAACTGAAATTTGGGAGAAGAACAAAAGAATAGTTAAAAGGGTCGATCATTTTTCATACCCAATAGAGTTGGTGGAAGCATGAACCGATTGAATAGCTTTCTTGGACAATCTTGCAGGGCAATGGAGCTTGAAGATGGGAAAATTTTCTGGTTTGTGAAGTTAAACAAAACTGGGTTTTGAAAACTTGGTGGCCCCATTAACGACAAACGAAGGTGGAGAAGAAACATTGAGACACTCCGCCTACATTGATTTTGAACGGAAAGGCACTAAAAAAATGCAAAAGTTTGAAGCTTTGAAACAAAACAATGAATTCACTGAGAAAATGAACAAAATTGTTTCAGATTTTTCGAAGGATAAAGGTTTTTAGGTGTTTGGATTTTGGGGGAAAAGAAAGATCACGGAATTTGGGGATGAAAATTGGGAAGAAGATGGGGTATTTTGGGAATATAATTAATTAATAAATATTTTAATATATTTATTTAATTTTAAATTTTTAAAAAAAATAAAGAAAATGGCGTGCCGCATTCTGATTGGTCAACACAGATTTTTTTAACGGTGTTAACTTTTTGGGGTGAAATAAGTAACCGCGAAATGTTTAGGGGGCAAAAGTGAACAAAACGTAACTTAGGGGGCAAATTGAAAAAATAGGTAAAATTTATGGGAAAAAAGTGTTTTAAGCCTATATTAAAAGTAAAAGTTTTATGAGATAATTATAAGTTACCCTCTATTTTAAAAAAATAATATATTTTGCCCCCTCAAGTTAAAATCTTGGGTAATTGTAATATATGTTTCGATAATCTAGATGAGAGGTGGTTTATAACAGTTAACTCTTTGTTTAAAAAATATTCTTTGGGTAAACAATAGGAGATAATGGTGGTCATTAGGGTGATTAAAACATGACTTGAAAATTTGATTTTTTTTTAATTATGAGTTATTCGAGTAACTCAAAAAAATTACAAGTTCAAGTCGAGTTGAAATTTTTTCAACTTGAAAAACTAAAAAATCGGAAAAAATTAAATTTTACAGATTTACGATTTAGTCCATAATTTAATTTTTCTGTAATTTCTCCTTCATTTTAAGTTTATTTTTATCAAATTTGAACCACATGTTCATAAACTAATGTAGAATGCCTATTTAGCTTCAATTCATACTTTTAAAAATAAATTTCATCCTTTTGTAATTTATCCCCTGAACTTTGTATGATTTCCTCATTGCTTCAGTCTCTCATTTATTTTAAGTCCATTTTGACCAAATTTGAACTACATGCTCCTACGCCGCTGTAGAATACATATTTAGCTTCAATTCATATTTTTAAAATAAATTTTTATTTTTTTCAATTTAGCCCCTCAACTTTGAATGATTTCTCATTTCTTCAATTCATCTTTCATTATAAGTCTATTTTTTACCAAAATTAAACCACATGATTCACTAACACTATACGATATATATGTAACTTCAATCATTATTTTTAACAAAACATATTTTTTGTAATTTAGTCATTTAACTTTACATTTTATTCAATTTGATCATTCAAAAAACTCTTTGTAAAGTTTTTCTTCACATCAAATTATTAACTCATTTATACTCTCATCAATACTTTATCCTCAAAAGTTTCTTATTTAAAAATAACATTATAAATATATTTAAGAAGTTATGATATTTTTTTATTAAATAACATTACATATCTTATTTATACATGTGAAAAATAATATGAAGAAATATATATGCATATCTTATATGGTTAGAGAAAGTCATTTAAATTGGAATCAAATCATATTATAACGTGATAAATATTTACAATTAAATTTGTATAGGAATTCAAAAACTCAAATCGAATCGAAAAAATTCAAATTAAGTTTGAGTTGTAAAATATGATACGTCAACTCAAATTCAAGAATACAAATTTAAAATATTTTTAAATAAAATGATTAATGGTGACGTCCATCGATCTAAGATTATCATGGATTTATTTCACTTATTTTGTTTCATCAGTTGTTTATCGTACTTGTCTAACAGTGATTGGCTGGATAGTTCAAGTTTTATATCTCATTATCCCTTCATTGATTATCATGCTAGGAGTGACGGAAAGGGTGCAAATTATAGGGGGGAATAATTACCATGCACTTGTTTTTATAGAATTTGATTGACAAAAATCTCTCCTTATTTTCGGTGTCGTTTTTTAATTTTTATTGTCAATATTAAAAATAATCAAAGCACTAATATTATATTTTAAATCTTAAAATTTTTTTTAAAAAAAATACACCTTATTCTAAATTGTTTAAACTCTAATCTTAAATTTAAATTTTTAGTGTGATACATAAATAGGAGCACCGAAAAGAGTAGAGTATTTCTATTCAAAATTGATTGGCATACTCTCTATATATTTTTATTTTGATTAACATATAGATTAACAAGTATTCACGTGTAATATATGTGAGAATAACATTGATTATTGAAAATATTCTGTGTTAAAAGATTAATTGAATTGATATGCTACTTAGTATCATAATAACTAGGATAAGGAAAATGAGAAGAAAAGAATAGAATAGAATAACACAAGAGTTAACCAATCCAATGGACAACCAACCCACACACATTCCTTTGCATTTCCAAATCCCCTTTGCTTTGCTTTGCTTTGCTTTGCATGATATGATATGCTTGGAAAAAGGGCAATCCATGAATGGAAAATCAATTTTTATTGTCAATATTAAAAATAATCAAAGCACTAATATTATATTTTAAATCTTAAAATTTTTTTTAAAAAAAATACACCTTATTCTAAATTGTTTAAACTCTAATCTTAAATTTAAATTTTTAGTGTGATACATAAATAGGAGCACCGAAAAGAGTAGAGTATTTCTATTCAAAATTGATTGGCATACTCTCTATATATTTTTATTTTGATTAACATATAGATTAACAAGTATTCACGTGTAATATATGTGAGAATAACATTGATTATTGAAAATATTCTGTGTTAAAAGATTAATTGAATTGATATGCTACTTAGTATCATAATAACTAGGATAAGGAAAATGAGAAGAAAAGAATAGAATAGAATAACACAAGAGTTAACCAATCCAATGGACAACCAACCCACACACATTCCTTTGCATTTCCAAATCCCCTTTGCTTTGCTTTGCTTTGCTTTGCATGATATGATATGCTTGGAAAAAGGGCAATCCATGAATGGAAAATCAATTTGATGGGGGCATCTTTCTTGTTCGTCAAAACTAGAATTCCCACCAATCAGATCAAAGAATAATATTCCTTCTCCTCCTCCTTTCCCTACACTTTGTACCATTGATTTCCATCACTCCCTCTATGTATATAAATAATTCCAATTAGTAACAGAATATGCAAGCTGTTGTTGATTCATAATAATCCCTGTGTTTTCTGGAGTAGTAATTTGCTTTGCTTTCTATCTGAAAATGGAGTCCCGCCAATCGTTGAAACGATCGGATACAATTGCAAATAGCATGCCTGATGCTTTGAGGCAGAGCACCTACCATATGAAGAAATGTTTCACCAGGTACACATCATTTTGAATTTAATTTTAGCATCCTGCATATGTATAAGTACATATTGTAATGACCCGACCGGTGAGGTACGGGTCGTGCAGTGAGAATATAAGTCGAAATTGTCGTTCTCAAATGTGTTTCTAAAAATTTGAACTCATATCACAACACAAATGAGTACAATCTGGTTTGCAGAGTGCGTTCATTTGGATGTTGTGATGTGAGTTCAAAGAACTTGTCCAAAAGGGACAATACCAGCAGCTTATGGACACAATGCTACCACGGTGCAGCCTAGAGAAATTAAGAGTATCTTACCGGTCGGTCGAGTCGGTGACATATATATATACACACACACATTTATATTAATTGATCCTCTAATATTCTGCAAAATGGAAAAGGTTGGTGGCATCCGGAAAAAGGTTGGTGAAACGACAGCAATTGATGGATGAAGTGGAGAAATCAATAGAAGACAAGGCTGAAAAAAGCAAGATCCTGGAGGGACTAATTGGTTTCATTCTGATATCCACACAGGTCCTTACATTTTAGTTAAATCCCAAACTTTTTTTTTTTAGTTTTATTAATCAACGTTATCATTTTTGGTATGTATTAGCAGTAAAACTGTTTATATTTTTGCAGGAGGCAGCTGTGGTTCCACCATATGTTGCATTTGCCGTGAGACCGAATCCGGGATTCTGGGAGTTCGTCAAGGTGAACTCGGAGAACCTCCATGTCGATGGAATCGACCCTTCGGATTACTTGAAGTTCAAGGAGACGATCTTTGACCAAAATTGGTAATAATTATATAGCATATTACGTCTCTCTGCAGTTTAAATAGGATCCTTAAAAAAGTTCTGCAGGGCAACCGATGAGAATGCTTTGGAAATTGACTTCGGATCCATGAACTACAGTACCCCTCATTTAACCCTCCCTTCTAGCGTCGGCAATGGAGCCACCTACGTCTCGAAGTTTATGTTTTCGAAGCTATCCGAGAGCTGCGAATGCACGAGCCCGATGTTGGACTACTTATTGTCCCTTAATCACCAAGGGGAGGTAAATATATGCGCATACACCTGCATGCAAGCATACATCCATATTTGGCTTCGATTTCTTCCTATATTTCGGAGAATCATGCATGAATGTACTTGGAGTTGCAGGATCTTCTGATAAATGGAAATCTAAATACGGTCGACAAGCTTAAAACAGCTCTGTTGGCGGCGAGCAGTATTGTCTCCACACTGCCCAAAGAAACACCATACAAGAATTTTGAGCCAAGGTTATATCTAGAATGAAGCTACTACTTGATACATAGCAAATATATAGAACCGGGAAAGTATGTCCTTACTATTTGAACGGTGGCAATAAATCAGGTTAAAAGAGTTGGGTTTCGAGAAAGGATGGGGGCGTAATGCCGAAAGAGTTAAAGAGACAATGATGACCCTTTCCGAGGTGCTACAAACACCAGAGCCAGAAAAACTCAACTTACTCTTTAGCTGGCTCCCAACTGTGTTTAAGATCGTAATCGTATCGTCTCATGGTTACTTCGGGCAGGCAGATGTCCTTGGCTTGCCAGATACCGGAGGCCAGGTAACAATATAATAAGAATGTAGAGATGGATTCAACTGAGGTAATTAAGTACTTACAGAATTGCTTTGAAAATGTCATAAGGTGGTTTACATTCTTGATCAAGTAAAAGCTCTTGAGGAAGCCTTGCTACTCAGAATAAAATCACAAGGCCTGGCCGTGAAGCCTCAGATTGTTGTGGTAAGCAACATATATATACGTATATATATTCAACAGCGATTTACGACCCTATCATCACCATGGCATTTTGAAATATTGTAGGTAACTCGCCTTATACCGGATGCTCGAGGAACCAAATGCAACCAAGAGCTCGAGCCGATCATCAATACCAAGCATTCCCACATTCTCAGAGTAGCATTCAAGACAGATAAAGGGGTACTTCAACAATGGGTCTCACGGTTCGACATCTATCCATATCTAGAGACATTTGCACAGGTATGTTCCTTCATGTCCAACACCTATTCTAAATCCATGGAGTTAGACTTACAATCGATGTCTCTCACGACCAGGATGCTCAAGCAAAAGTCCTTGAGCACATGGGAGGTAAACCGGACCTCATAATCGGAAACTACAGCGATGGAAATTTGGTGGCGTCCTTAATGGCTAGCAAACTTGGAATCCCTCTGGGAACAATAGCTCATGCTTTAGAGAAAACCAAGTATGAAGATTCAGATGTCAAGTGGAAAGAGCTAGAAGCAAAGTACCACTTTTCATGTCAATATACAGCTGACATACTAGCAATGAATGCTGCCGATTTTATCATAACCAGCACCTATCAGGAAATCGCCGGAAGGTTGTTTAGCGTTTATATGTTAATCGTGTATAAACCATGAGACGAACTTACCTCGAGTGTTTAACTAAAATTGGTGATTTTTTCTATTTGTCCCAGCTCCGAAAAGCCTGGACAATATGAAAGTCATGCAGCCTTTACCATGCCCGGACTTTGTCGGGTTGTCTCAGGCATCAATATATTTGACCCCAAGTTCAACATAGTTGCTCCAGGGGCTGACCAGTCGGTCTACTTTCCCTACTCCGAGGAAAACAGGCGTCTGTCCTCTTTTCATCCGGCCATTGAAGAATTACTATACAGCCAGAGCGACAATAATGAACACATGTAAGTAAGATGCGATTTACTTCCGCGAATATATTCAAAATTAATGCTGATCTTAAGGGTACTATGCTTGCAACAGTGGATATCTGGCGAACCGGAGGAAGCCAGTTATCTTCTCCATGGCAAGACTTGATACTGTCAAGAATATTACAGGTCTAACTGAGTGGTATGGAAAGAACAAAAGGCTTAGAGACTCAGTAAACCTCGTTGTGGTTGCTGGATTCTTTGATCCATCCAAGTCCAATGACAGAGAGGAGCAAGCAGAGATTAAAAAGATGCATCGTCTGATCGAGCAATATCAACTGAAGGGTCAATTCAGATGGATCGCAGCCCAAACCGATAGACATCGAAATGGAGAGCTGTATCGATGCATTGCTGATACGAAGGGAGCTTTTGTGCAGCCAGCTTTTTATGAGGCCTTTGGTCTCACAGTTATTGAAGCAATGAACTGTGGATTACCCACCTTTGCAACCAACAAAGGAGGCCCGGCAGAGATTATCGTGGATGGGGTCTCGGGTTTCCATATCGATCCAAACAATGGCGACCAATCCAGCAACATCATAGCCGAATTCTTTGAGAAGTGCAAGATGGATGCTCAACATTGGAACAGGGTGTCGACTCAAGGACTTCGTCGCATCCATGAATGGTACAACTGACGAAAAAGTTTAGCCTAGAAAATTTTCATTGAATAGCTTCGGTTAACGTCTCTTCTCTTATCCGAAAATGCAGCTACACATGGGAGATTTATGCAAACAAACTGCTGAGCATGGGATCCACCTACGGATTTTGGAGGCAGTTGAACAAAGAACAGAATCTGGCTAAGCAAAGATACATTCAACTGCTCTTCTATCTGCAATTCAAGAAATTGGTGAGTGAATTTGGACAATTATCATTTCTATAAAGAGCATGCAAATATATTTTTCTCACGAGTTAAAACAACAGGCAAGGACCATGCCTATTCCAAGTGAACAAGCCAAAGTAGCATTAACATCTCCGAGAACTAAACCGGCACCACCATTGCCAACTGAGACTCCTCAACCGGCACTAGTTGTCACATCTAAACCGGGACAACCCGCACCAGCGGCAGCAGGGGGTATAGCTGAACCTCGACCTGCAACAGAAACTAAAGAAAAGTAATACCACCATCCATTTAAAAGTTCCAAACTTGATTTTATCCCTTGCTTTGGTCTTACTTAACCATAATCTTTTTGCCACATGCAGGGATCAAAGTTTGTCGAAGAAGATTAGCCCACTTCAGAAAATGTGCTTCACAGTTGGTTCTTTATTGCTCATTTATTATTTCATGAGAAGGTTGTATTACAGCTTTACATGGTGAAAGTATAAGCTGATAGCAGAGGACTAAGCATTCTTCAATTTGTAAACCTTTGTTAATGAATAAGATGTCTTCAAAGTTTCAATAAAGAACATGAACAAATTTATATACAAAAAAATTTAAAAAGTCGAATTTCTATTCTCAAATTGATGATGATCTTTCTGGTATCAGATAGACTGCACAAACTTGGTGAGAAAGCAATCTATCTACAATTAACTTGACTAGCAAACTAACATTTTCTTTCTGTTGATTGTTAAAGCTTAACAACATGATAAAATAAACTGAAATGGAATCCAAAAACAATCTGGGAATCCTCAACATCCTACAACACAACACTGGGATAGTTTCCTACAATAAAACCCTTAAAAGGGCAAAGGGGCTCATAGCGGCACCGGCTCTAGGCAAACTACCAGGGCATTTTCTTTCCACCAAGAGATGCAGCATTAGATCCTGATATCAAAGACCGGTTACCAAGCCAGCACGTCCTCTGGAGCGGAAGTTTCTTCCAGAACCTAAAACTAAAACAAACACCATTGATTATCGGTCTTGATTTGCACATTACTTTTGCCAACAAGTATTCAAACAAAGTATTACCTCCAAACTTTCGATGCTGCAGAGCGAGCCAATGTGCACAATGCGGGGGAGACGTCCTGCCCTGCATCTTGTAGAAGCTTGATAAGGTCCCTAGTATGCTTAGTAAATCATAGTTGATCACACACTTTATGTCCTTTACATCTACAGCAAAAAAGAACGAAATCAGAACAAAAGATGTACCGAGTAAGTCAAACATAAAGCGGTAGTAAATTGATGGGGAACTTGATATTGCTGTTGATTTTACTGCATCACCGGTTCATGGTCGAAATGTTTCTTACTTCAGACAAAATGTTTGGGTTCTCATCCATGCAAGTCTTCCATTTCTAAAACCTTGACATGCTTTCCGAGCTTTAATCTCTTGACAACAATCACTTCTCATTATGACTCGCTAATGCCACATCGATGCCTCTCAGAAGGATATGAGCAGAGGTAACTTTCAGGGCTTGAACTTGAATTTGCCCCTCGAAAATACTGGCCCGAGAGACTGAGATTTGCAACTCTATTGCAGGCGCTGCACTGGTGAAGCCCCGGAGTAATGAACGGTCAACAAAGGAGGGAGCAGACATTGAACAAAGAGATGTCCCAACCCCTATTGTGCCTCCCCCAATATCTTCATCTGTCGCATATCCCTTCATTCCCAAAGGCTTCGCGGTCCCTACTTCACCAGAAACTCCATCTCCGTCTTTGACTTAACCTGTCATTGATCTCTCAGAAGCAGCAACTGCTGGAGCATTAGCCTCTCAAGAGCCACCCCCTCCTACACCATCTGAAGAGGACAACAACAATGCTGTTGAGCAAGCTCTATTGAAAGAGCTTGAAGATATGGGATTCAAGCAGGTCAATTTGAACAAAGAAATCTCGAGGACGATACAATCAGGAGAAGTCTATTGATGATCTTTGTGGAGCAACGAAATGGGATCCCGTGCTTGAAGAGCTGCAGGAAATGGTAAATCGTCTGCAGAAATTGTGGTCTCCCTTTTATTTATTTATTTATTTATTTATTTATTTATTTATTTATTTATTTATTTATCTCTTGCAGATCAGGATTATGTTATGTGGGTGCAGGGTTTCTGTGATGTGGAAATGAACAAAATGCTGCTGAAGAAGCAAAATGGGAGCATCAGTGGAGTTCTCATCGATCTTCTAACGGCTTAAATAAATAGTGTGCTGGGATAGACCGAGTGGTTTTGGAGTGTGGCCAAAAATTTTGTAGCTTCATACCCTTCGAATTTCTAATATAATTTCCTAAAAGTTTCCACCCTGATATAAAATTCTCCATCCGTCCCTACCTGTAAGCCTCCTCAAGTAGCAACGTCTAATTTTAGTTTTCAAGGGGTGTTTTAAGATGGGAACATATGATGTTCAAGGCTTTGTATCCAGAACGAAAAATGTAAAAATTTTAACATGATGAAATTCAATCTTATCTGCTTTACTACCTACGAGTAATATGACACCAATTCATTGAAAAAAATATTAAAAACACTGAATCAATCTGTCTAAAATTAACATTAAAGCTAGGGAAACCCAGAAAATCAAGCAGCAGATTTGGTACCAAAGAGTTCAGATACTTTAGGATGATTACGAATATGATGGGGACACTTGTACAGTATATCTTGAGCCTCTGAATGTCTACCTTCCTTCAAAAATGATTGAAGAACATGAATATAAGCTCCGATGCTTGGATATTCCTTCACACTCAGTGCTTTTAAGAATTCTTTGGCGTCATCCACGGTCCCCGATTTCGAAATATATTGAATGAAAGGCTCTGAGTACGGTGGGTAGTTTTGTTTCTTCATCAACTTAAGTAGGTTCATTGATTCTTCAAGTTTTCTTTTCCCCAGAAGCTTCTCTATAAGAAGTTTAAATGTTGCTTGCCAAGGTCTCAAATGAACTACATTCACCATCTCCACCAGCAGTTTATATGCACCGTCAATTCGATTCTGACCGACGAAACCGTTTATTAAGACGTCCAATAAGTCGGCATCCGCTTCACAGTTTTTCAGCATCTTCGAAAAGCTCATTAATGCACCATCAATCTGATTAGCATCACAATGGCCTTTAATCAAAATAGTCCATGTCTTGATGTCCGGACGACATCCGTTTGCTTCCATTTCATCCAACACCTTGCAGGCTTCTTCCAGTCTTCTAGCTTTACAAAGTCCAAACACCAGCTGGCTGTATGTGATATTATCAGGTTCGCACCCGGCATTTTTCATAGTCTCCATAATCTTGGCCGCTTCGTCAAACTTACCCACCTTGGTTAAAGAACGATGAATCCCGTCATAAATAGCCTTCGAAAGCGAATATCCAGCTGCCTCATATTTATTCACAACCCTAGACACCAAACTCAAATCTTGTGCATCACCGGAAATGCTCCGCAACAGTAAGCAGCAATCTTGTTCTGAAGGCTTGTATGGACCATCCATCATGAACTCATAAAGTTTCACTGCATCCTCCAACATCCTGGACTTCTGAAAGCTCCTCGAAACTTTTATATACGTATCGATATCCATCTCGTACCCTTCACCCTTCATCTCCTCAACAACACCCCAAAACTCTGCAATAGAATCATGCCTAGCAAGAACCCTAGCAAGAGCATTATAAGTAACCGTATTATGCTTATAACTCGAACACTTACTGGCCCAATGGAAAAACTGTAAACCTTTCTTAGGGTAATTTCTAAGCTCCTTCAACACCCTAATCACCAAATTATCAGATAAATCGATGTTCATACCATCTAATTCTTTCTCAATCTCATTACCCCATTCATCCCTACGAATCGCCTCGGCTACCTTTTGAGCAATGCTATCCTTAGCATTCTCTTCAACCATCCTTTTATAAAAATGGGTTAAGGCCACAACTTCACCAGCCATCTTATCGTTTTTAAAGCAAGAATGGATTGTATGATAAGTTTCCTCGTCAAGATAAAAACCCAGTTCCTTCATTTCCCTTAAAATTATCCAAAACTCTTTCATTGTTGCTTTATTAGCTAAGATCTTAAGCATAAAGCTAAAAACTGAAGAATTGGGACTAAACCCATTTTCTTCACGTGCCCAATTGAAGAAACGCGATGCCTTTTTCGGGTCTTTATCGAGTTTCTTCAGAACGTAGATGACGGTTTCATGAGTCAAGGCAGAGTTGAACTCGTCTAAGGCGGTCTCTAACTCGTCAGACCAGTCGTTGGTCAGTATGAGTTGAAGCAACGAGTTGGGTTTTGTGGAGAAGTAAAGGCTTTGATGGACGTTTGTTAAAAGAGGAGAGCGTGGTTGAAATGAGAGATGTGAAGAGGAGAAGCGAGTTACCTGAGTGGAGACGGAAGGAGCTGAGCTGAGTCGCTTGGAAAGAACCGAGTTGGCGAGTCTGAGAGAGGCGAGGATTCCCCTGGACCGATTCATGATTGCCGTTTGGAGTTGAGGGCAGCAGAGACAAGAATGGCGATTGGAAGGGGATTTCAAGGGTTTAAAGCTTAACGTGGTGAAATTACGTTATAAGTACTTGTACTAATACACATTACAGATTTAGTCCCTATACTTCAATCTTACCACTTTGTAATCTACTAATCTTTGTACCTTTCAAATTTTAATGACATAAACCTTAAAACTATAGATATTTTCTTGTTAAATGTGTAGTGTAGTACTCAAAGTTTGATTTTGTACAATTTTAATATATAATTTTGGTTTGATTCACAAATTATTATCACAATTATTATTTTTGATTAATTAGAGAAGTATTACAGTCCCATATTGGGATTCGAACTCATATAAAATGAGGCAATATGAACATTTTTAACTACTAGGCCAATTAGTGGATTTCAAATTATTATAACAGTTATTAACATAACATCATTTTATTATCGTGATTTTAAATTCATATATAAATTTATATTTATTCAAGTTTTAAATTTTGTTTGGAGTTGGTGTGGCAAGGACAAGGATGGCAATTGCAAGGGGATTTGAAGGGTTTAAGCCTCAATGAAAAACACAGGGAATTGTTTATAATTTCAGACTAAATGAGATTTAAATCCTTTCGCGAGAGATGAGCATATGTGAAAAATGATTGTTTATATGTTGAAACATGCAGCTATTTTTAAGAAGCTCATAATTAACGATATTAATATATGTAATTACTCATTTTTATCCGTTATAAATATTGTGTTAATCTACCTTAGCTTAATAATTAATATATTATGTGCATGTATATTGTAAGCTATGTATGTTTATGTATTAATAATTAATACGGTGTATGTGTGTCACGTACGTATTTACATTTCTTATGAGTGCATTGTTTGTACGTATAGTGTGTGTGGATATTCATGATTGTCATGTGACTACATATGCATGTATATAGTATATTATGTTAATCAATGTTTGCATGTGGGTTCGTACGTTGCATGTATGTATATATACGTATTATTATTATTATTATTATTATATTATATATAAACAGATAAGGTATTAATTAAAAAATAAAACAATCAAAAAAATATTATTAATAGTCCAAGTCCAAATTACATAAAACCCACAATTTTTTTACAGTGGGCCCTAACCGCCCAGCCCACATCCTAAGAAACCCTAACCCATATCAAATATTGGAACCCTAATACCCTCCTTTAATCTTGTGTAGCTGCACGAGGGCCGTTGGATCAGATCTGGATCCAACGGCCACAGATGAAGCATGGAGACCCTTCATCTACCGCGTGAAGCTCACGCGCGGGCTGTTGGACTATCCACTCGCGCGTATAAGACACGCACAAGAACGGTCATCCTCTCCAAGCCACGTGGCATGATCCAGGGCCGCTGCATTATTTCCGAGGCCTCATCTCAGCCCTATGATCGTCGAGCGATCCTAACCGTTGGATCAGATCCGATCCAACGGCTAGGAATGGTTCTGGCAACGGTAGTCGTTTCATCTCCCGAGACGCCAGTCCACGTAGCCGAGCGGTCATATCCCCTATATCGCCGTACCAACCACCAGGCATGGCCAGGCGTGCCAAAGACACAAAGAAATGGAAAGGCGTCAGAACGAAATCAGAAAAAAAAAGATATCTTATGTACTACTCTTACCAACCAAAAAACAAAGATATATGCAACTCAAAAAGAAGATCAAAGGGGTTTTTTTTTCAGTTGTAACCAGTTTCCCAAAAATACAAAAAAATGGAGTTTCACCCTCTTGTTCTTTTTTCGAACATACAAAGGTATCCATCCACCTTGAGTGTTGCATGCATGCATGTGTTCTAAAAATAACAAAAGAAAATGAGTGAGTGGTTTTACCTTCGGTCGTCAGTTCCCCTACCGGCAACAAGCCTAAATATGGTGAGCCGGCTAAAAGGGGGAGACGTTCTTTCAGTCTCGATTTAAAAAAAATATAGTTTTCGCTTCGTATTTTCTTAGATCTAGGCGAAAAGGGGAGTCTTTGTGTAGATCTAAGTTCAGATTCAGCTTCAGGTTGAAGCGAGGTTTGTTTTGGTGGGTTTTTTTTAGGTTCGTCGACACCGACTAGCGGCGGTCGGCGACGGAGGAGACGACGGATGGCCGTCGGTTTCTGGGTTCGTTGAGGGCTTAAAGTTGTTTTTTGAGAGAAAATGAGAGATGGGGGGATATTATCCTAAGGCTTAGAAAAAATGAGAAAAAGAGAGAGGGGGCCGGTTGGGGGGATTTATAGGCAAGCCTTTTTTAAAAAATGGCCTAATTACATCATAAACCATCCCGCATTTTGGGATTTTTCAAAACGGTCTCTCCCCTTGAGATAATTACAAACTTAATCCCTCTTATGTTTCCAAGTTTTCCAATTTCGTCCCGAAATTTACCCGAAATCTGTTCTCAAATGGTCAAATTACGCCCCAAGGACCTTCGCGTTTTTGAACTTTTCATTTCGAGCTTGCCGCATGGTTTTTTTACAGCTTCAGTCCCCATAAGTTTTACCCGGTTCTTGATTAGGTCCCTAAATGTCGTTTTTTATTTTGAGTAGTAAGCCTTCTGTTTTGATTTTATTCCATTCCAGTCCCTTATTGTTGTTTATTAATTTGTTTTAAAGTAGTTAGGTTTTAATATTTCTGCATTAATATGATTTGTGGTCTTTTACATAGGTGTTACATATGTTCTTGTCACCTCTTTATTTCATGCTCGTTTTTTTGTATATTGTTATGATAGTCGTTAGCTTGTTTACTCGTATTTTAAACGTTTAGCATGTTTTATTCTTTTTGAGTATGTTTGCATTTTTAGTATGTCTTTATGCTTTCATGTATGTTTTTCTCGTATTACATATGTATTTATGTTTTACAACATTTGTTTTTTTTTTGTGATATCATGCCTTTTTGTCTGTTAATTCTCTTGTTCATAGTATATATATATGTATGTTTAGGTTGGTACTTTATTAGATTAATATTCTATTATGTTAATATTTATTTTTATTGTATTCGAATTATTTGCCATCATTTTATGTTTCGCTCACTAAGATTGCGTATCGGAATATATAATGTCAATGTGGTGTCCTTTTATCCGAGCGTAAACGGGGCCAGTATCATGTGTAGTGATAGTGGTTGGGCGTTTACTCTCGGATAACGAGGCCTTTAAAATTTACCTGCACTTATATCCAAATTTTAAATTAATCATCACTTTAATCCAGAAAGTTTAATATTAATAAAGCGATAATTATTAAAGTACCAATTTTGGGCGGTGTGGGGGTGCTAATCCTTCCCCATCCGTAACCGACTCCCGAACCCAACAGTTTTCAAATCTCTGGTTTTGTGGTGCCCGGCCTACCTAAGTGGCCGGTGGCGACTCCTATTTTTTAAATAAAATACGGTATTTTTAAAACCCCACGGAATAAACATTTTTATCCAAAAGACAACCAACACTTCGAAAACACCGTTTTTTTAGCGAAGGAGACATTGCTACAGATGGCGACTCTGCTGGGGAGATTTTTTTTGTTTTTTAACAAAAAAAGATAGTCAAGCTTTTTAAAATAATTACCGTTTTACTAATATCAGAAGTTACGGATTAAAGTAGCAATTAAATTAATATTCGGTTATAATTGCACGTTTATTTTAACGCATTTAAAATTTGGCATATAAACCCGTCCTTTTAAGTGAGGGGAAACGCTAATGCTTTCGTGGAGATATCATTCTCCCGTGTAGGCCTAGCAAGTACCTTCGAGGCTCGAGTACCTTATGTTTTCGTAAGGATATCGTTCCTTCGTGCAGACATAAACGAATGGGTCCCCCTGAATTGAACCCGGTTGAGAGGAGCCTATAATGGGTGATGATCGGGGGCCTTGCTACTCTTAGTAGAGGACAGTAAGGACAATCGGGTACCTCCTAGAACCAAGACTGCATGTAGAGAATACATAGAAACCCACCCCTTTAGAGCCATGCGGATAACCTTAGGTGTTTTAGACGGGATAAATAGGGTTGTTTTGTCTGTTTACCTTATTTAATTCGTCCTTTTATTTATGTATTTATTAATTCTATTCGGTACTGACTTGTTTTCTTTTTTTTCTTTTGTTTTTTTTCATACATTATTGCATTTGCATTACATAAAGGTACTAGATCAAGTGGTTTACCCGATCAAAAAGTCTTTCACCATGGAAAAAAGGTTTCCTAGGAAAGAAGAGCTTAACTTTTTAGTCAGGCATTGGTTAGCGGTCAACCAGAAGGCCTAAGGGGACAGTTTACCGAGCGAGCGCGTAGTAGCAGGGTACACCTACGTGAGTCTTCAACGGAACAACTTATGGGATCTTCAAAGCATCTGGGAAGGATGAGACTGAAGACTACAAGACATGTTCCATGATAGATATGGGGACATCGCACAACTGTTATACGTTCGAGTCAACCCCCTACTCCGAGCTATTTTTCAATTCTGGAATCCTGCCTTTTGTTGCTTCACCTTCAATGGACAAGACATGATGCCTATAGTAGAAGAGTACATTGCCTTACTTAATCAGAAGAACATTCAGGAAGAATGTATCTACGCAAAACCTCCGAGGAATCAGAATTACACTTCGAAGCTCAAAACCTTTGCTGGGATGAGTGACGCTTGAGTTAATGGCCTGATCCGACTTCGAGGGGACAGTACAGTCTTTGCATGGGAGAATATCTGAGACATCATACCTGCACATCCAAATGAGGGGAAGAAGATAGACCTATTCACCTTGGGAATATATGGGTTGGTAATCTTTCCAAGAACTCTTGGAAACATTGATGTAGCCATTCTAAACCTGTTTGAACGTATAAAACGGAAGGCGAATCCAGTACCAACAATCTTGGCCGAGACTTTCATTTCTTTAAATGCCAGTCGAAAGCATGAAGGAAGACGTTTTCAGGGATGTGCATAGCTGTTACAGGTATGGGTTCAGAGCCACATATGGAAGACACCGACGAGGGTCCTACCGGGGATGTTCTTCCAAGGCTTTTTGCCCTTACTTAGCAAAAGAGTGGCGAGAAAACTTGAAAACGAAGAGATGGTCCAGTTTCTTCAGGAAAATTCAAGACGAAGACATAGTATGGAAGGTCTCGTGGCTCGGTAGAGTTAATTACTTCTTGTACAGTTGCGGTGATTACGACTGGTTGATGATGTTGGGCCTGCATGGTGGGATTGCTTGTGCTTCGCTTCTGGTGTCCTGATAATTCAGATCACGATAGTTTGTTCCCAATACCGTCGGATTGAGCCAAACTAAATTTCCTTTCAAATGTGAGTTTAAGGAAAAAGTCCAGAGTATCGTGAGGGCTTGGGACCATTGTTACCGGATCAGAGTGGAAGGAGACACTGAGCATATGACCACTCCGGACTATGATCTTTGGAGGCGTTTGAGGATTAATGATGTGATTCATGAACCCGATCAGGGACCGGTTGTGTCACTCGAGGAGCTTATGATGGTGGTACTGTCTGAAGCTGAAGCTGATGTTTTACAGAATGAACTCGAAGAAATTAAGAGGAAGATGGACACCCAACAGACTCAGCATGCGGGTTAGCTCTATAAAGTGAACTTAGAGGTCGACGAACGGGACAGGATCATTAGGCAATTGAAGAAATTGAATGTGGATTTGAGCGAGAAGAACACTCTTTACCAGAAGGATACCCTCCTACTCCAAGTGAAAGTACAGAAGGCCGGCCGAAGTCAGTTCATAGCCGTGGAAAATGAAAAAATGAATGGTATCTGCTTGGTGGAAGAAGAACGAGAAATCAGCAAGCGAGCAATCGAGAATGAGATAGAAAGTTGTAGGTTAGCTATTTAGGAAGAAATGCGGCCTTTCAAGGAGACCATCGATCAAGAAAAGGAAAGAACTAGGCAATAGATCAGCAAAGGAAAATAAGCAGTTAACTACGAGAGAGAAAACATCATCGGTTGGAAAAGAAGGTCAATGTGTAGCTGGAATAGACTGTTGGAGATGCAAAGATTGTACGACGACACTATCCAAAGCCTGAGTCAGAGCCGAAGTCAGAATGTCGAGTTAGAGGAAAGGGTGGCAGAAGTAGAACACTCATTTCGAACTTACTGTCAGAGGAATGACTTCATCGAGCTACAAGAAAGGGAGCGTGAAGTAGGCACGTTGCGAACCCGGATTGAGTCGCTTGAAGCAACTGTTCAGGATTATAAGGAAAGAATCAGTGTATTCGAAGAGGCTACAGCCAGAGAGGACATTTATTGGCAAAGAAAACTGTGTGACGCTGCCCGGATGTTGCAGGATATGGACCAATATTACGTGAACCTAATGGTGGACATACAGCGAGTCGCCAGACATGTGAATGACTTAGCTGTCGAAGCTGAAGCACTCTGACCTTTCGTAGCCCCAGGCATGGAAGAAGCACCCAGGTTCATCAAGCTGCTCAGGGTTATTGGAAAATTAGGAGATAGAGCTATGGCTTATCTGTAGGACTCTGTATTGTAATTAGGACTCTTTTGTATTAGGGACCCTTATTTTGTAATATGAACTCTATTGTAATCTAGATCATTTAATTCTCGGGGAAGTAGTTCAAAAGGGTGATTACCAGCAGAATCAGTACCTTTATTTGCATACATTCTGCATTGCATCATGACATTCGCATCATTATACTCGCATTTATTTTCCTTGCAATCATATTAATGTTGTAAATATTGTGGCAGTGTGAAAATAGAAGTTAAGCCGCAATCATTCACCATCCATATCTTACCCAGCCACAAAACAAGCTTATGGAAGACAAGATAATCAGTCTAGAGAAAGGACAAAGAGATCTGGAAGTAAGATTTGACGAGGCCCAAAGAAGCCTCAGCGACCAGATTGCTCAGTCACAAGCGTCAATAGTGTCCGACATAACCACATTGTTGGCTAAGAGCCTCGGAAAAATAGTCGAATGAGAAATCGCTCAAGAGCTGGAAAGTACCCCAGTTCACAGTAAAGTTCAACCGGCTACACCGAATCCAGCCAGAAGGGTATATATCGACCCTGCTGGGATGTCTGCTAACCTTCAGGTAGGGGCATCTGATACTCCCCCTTGACACTGAAGCACTCTACGAGGAGGAGGTGCCAGACCTGAACTTGGTCGAAAGGATCAGGATAGAGGTAGAAAAGAAGTGGGAATAGAGGTTTCGCCTTATGGAGGAAAGATTTAAAGCCCTGCAAACTATGGAAGAAACAGGAAATGATGCCAGTGACTTGAGTCTGGTATCCGACCTTGTCCTGCAACCAAAATTTAAAACACCAGAGTTTGACAAATACGATGGAACCACGTGTCCTTCCGCGCACGTAACAATGTATTGCTGGAAGATGGCAGCCTACCTTAAGGATGAGAAACTATTAATTCAATGTTTCCAAGACAGCTTAATTGGGGCGGCGCTGCGGTGGTACACCCAGTTGAGCTGGGTAAACATTAAAACCTGGAAAGATCTTTCAAGTGCGTTCATTGAGCAATACAAGTACGTGACTGACATGACGCCTAGTAGAATTATGTTATAAAATATAGGGCAGAAGTCCAACAAAAGTCTACAACAGTATGCTCAAAGGTTGCGGGAGGTGGCCGCCCAAATTCAGCCACCCCTCTCAGAACATGAAATTATGCCATTATTTGTTAATACTCTAAAGGGGACATTGTTTGATCACCTCACTAATAACACGACACAGAGTTTTGCTGATTTATTTAGAACCGGAGAGTCATTTGAATTGGCAATCAAGAGCGGTAGGATTGATAGCGGTGAAGGGTCTCAAAAGTACAGCAAGAAGAATGAGGTGAACGCTGTCGGTACTTACACTGCCCCGAAGAATTTTACAGTCTCGCAGCCACAAGCGCCTACGGGAAAGCACAAAACTCGAATCAATGAGATGAGAAAACCCCGAGAAAGGAGAAAAAGAGGCAAGGCAAACTTTTACTCCACTACCCGTTTCGTACTCTAAGCTCTACTCTCAGTTGTATGAAGCGGACCTGGTCCGTCCATACTACGTTACTCCGTTCAAACCACCATTCCTGTCCTGGTATAACCCAAACGCGCATTGCGACTATCACGGTGGTGCCCCTGGTCATCCCACCGAGAACTGCCTTGTTTTCAAAAAGCTTGTGTAGAACTTAATCGATTCTAGGATACTGAAGTTTGAATAACCAAGTGTAGCTGCTAACCCATTGCCTAATCACGGGAACAAGGGAGTAAATACTATTGAGGAATGCTTTACTAGGAAGGTTAAGGAGAATGTGTCGGAAATCAAATCTCCTTTGCGGTGGGTATTTCAGCAATTGTGCATGGCCCACTTGATCGACAGAGGCATGGTAGTAGTGCAGAAGGAATGTGGAGTGTACTGCGAATTCCATCAGGACAGAGGGCACGATATCCAACAGTGCGACGAGTTTAAAAGATTGGTGCAACAATTGATGAATGACAAGCAAATAGAGTTCTTTGAAGAGCCTATAGGAAGGAAGAGGTCAGATGTGCATATGACAGACAACCCCAACGTTAAATACGAGAGAGATAGACCTTTTGTCATCTCCTCCAAGCAAGAGGGTGCAAGTTCCCCCCGAGGAGAAACTACTAAGATGACTCCCAAGATCATCATCTCAGCACCGTCCCATTTTCTATTCAAGGACATGCGGCAAACTCCCTATAACTATTCTGTAAATGTGACCATACCAGAAAAGCCAGAATCTGGTGAGATAAAATAACGGAATGTTGAAGAAGAGCCTACACCGAAAGACGAGCAAGACAAGAGTGATGTGAATGTCGGTGAGGTGTGCCACTTCACGAGGAGTGGAAGATGTTACTCTTCAGAGACCTTGAAGGCTGTTGAAGTGGCTAAAGATAAAGGAAATGATACATCGGTTACTCCCGCGCAAATATTCGGTGAGGAACCACCCTTAAAGATAAATGAACCAGTAACCGAGGCTCAGGCCAAAGAATTTCTAAAATTCCTGAGACATATCGAGTACAACGTAGTGGAACAACTATGAAAGCAACCAGCAAGGATCACAGTGCTAGAGTTGCTCTTGAGTTCAGAAAGATGCCGTGAGGCACTATTAAAAGTACTAAACCAGACTTTTGTACCCCAGTACATTTCTGTATCAAAGCTGGACGGGATAGTAGGGCATATCACCGCCTATAATCGTATAACATTCAGTGATGATGAGATCCCTGAAGGCGGAATGAGGTCCAGCAAAGCTCTTAACATCACAACCCACTGCAAGGGGTATGTGTTACCGGGGGTATTGATTGACAACGGGTCAACACTGAATGTACTACCTATGGTGACCCTACAAAAGCTACCAATAGATAATTCTTACCTAAAGCCCTGCCATAACTCCGTGAGAGCCTTTGACGGCACACAAAGAGGAACAGTGGGAAAAATTGAGGTGCCTCTATTGATCGGGCCGACTGAGTACGTGATCGACTTTGTGGTGATAGACATAAAACCTTCCTACAGCTGCTTATTGGGAAGGCCATGGATCCACTCTGCAGGAGTTGTCCCCCCATCACTGCATCAGAAATTAAAATTCATGATCGAAGGCAAGTTGGTCACAGTAGAGGCTGAGCAGGATATCATTGCTTCGGTGACATCAGATACCCCATACATTCAAAATGATGATGATGATGCAGAATGCTCTTTTTGAGCATTAGAGCTAGTGAATGCCACATTCGTCGAGGAAGGTAGTCGGATCTCTTATCCCAGGTTATCTAATTGTACCAAGATGACTGTTGTTGAAACTTTGGGCCGATGAGCCAAAGCAGGAAGAGGGCTAGGGAGAAGATTGCAAGGGAGCCTACGAGCCAAGAGTGTGATAACCAAGAATGACCGTTTTGGGTTGGGTTACAAACCACGTGTCCAGCAAAGAAAGGAAGAATACAAAAGAAAAGAAGAATAGAGAAGAGCCAGATTTAAGGGGGAAGACATTCCATGGAGACCGATGTCTTTCCCTAGTTTGAAAAATACTTTTGTCTCTGGAGGATTTTGCCAACCAGGACAAGAGGTCGAAGAATCAATTAAGGAAAATGACGTACTCAATGAGAAAGAAATGTTTAATGAATCACTTGAGGGGATATCCATCAACATGATAGCTGGAAATGACCAAGTCAGCAGTATGTTGACCAACATCCGACCCTGCCATCCGGGGTAAACTTTTGATAACTGGAGCCACGTTGATCTACCTATGGTTTTTAGGACTAGATCAGAGTAATGCTCCGAATCAACCTTTTTGTTTTTGCCCATAAACAATGGGGATCTCTTGTATAGGGCACCTATGTTAACTTTTTGTTTGAAATGAAAAATATCTTCCCCGTTTTCTTAAATGGCAAACGTCTCATTTATTTCATTCATTCATTCTTCATGTTCATTCACCTCGTATAAAACCATTCTCTTCCCAATACATTCGTTCTCATTTAATGCAGGTCTCCTATGATTGACTATATGAATGATGTCGAATCCAATCCCGAAGTATATTTTGAATACCCCGAGATCTCAGCAGGAATTGGAAAAGAGGATGATGAGATAGAATGTGAGGTCCCTGCAGAGTTGATGAGGATGATGGCCAACGAAGAAAGGCAAATCATGCCCCACCAAAAAGAAACAGAAGTTGTAAACTTGGGGACTGAAGAAGAGAGAAAATAAGTAAAAATAGGGACGACATTTTCCTCAAAAACTAGGTACGAATTGATAACCCTACTCCAGGAATTCAAGGATGTTTTCGCCTAGACTTATCAAGATATGCCAGGTTTGAATACTGACATAGTGGTACACAAACTGCCGACGAAGTCGGAATGTAAACCAATACAGCAAAAACTCCAGAGAATGAAACCGGACATGTTGTTAAAGATCAGAGAAGAGGTGAAAAAATAGTTTGGTGATGGCTTCTTGGAAGTGGCCAAATACCCTGAATGGGTTGCAAGCATTGTACCAGTACTGAAGAAGGATGGGAAGGTCTGTATGTGTGTAGATTATAGGGATCTCAACTGAGCCAGCCCTAAAGACAACTTCCCTCTGCCATATATCGACATGCTGGTTGACAACACTGCGGGACACTCATGGTTCTCATTCATGGACGGCTTTTCAGGGTACAACCAGATAAAGATGGACTAGAACGACATGGAGAAAACTACATTCGTAACCATGTGAGGCACTTTTTGCTACAGGGTAATGCCTTTCGGGCTCAAGAACGCGGAGGTAACTTACCAAAGAGCAATGGTGACTCTTTTCCATAACATGATGCACAAAGAAATAGAGGTATACGTGGACACAGAAGAATAGCACCTACAGAACTTGAGAAAACTATTCCAAAGACTACGGAAATACCAGCTGAGGCTCAACCCTGCCAAATGCACCTTTGCCGTTACATCTGGAAAACTCTTGGGGTTCGTGGTGAGCAGAAGAGGGATTGAGATCGATCCAGATAAGGTGAAAGCCATCCAGGATCTCCCATCACCCCATACTCAGAAGGAAGTTTGTGGTTTCTTGGAGAGGATAAATTATATCTCCCGTTTCATCTCCCAATTAACAGATAAGTGTGACCCAGTCTTCAGACTACTTAGAAAGAATAATTCCGACGTCTGGGATGAGGAATGTCAAGAAGCCCTAGAGAAGATCAAAAGGTACCTGACAAATGCTCTGATTTTAGCCGCGCCGGTACCAGGCAGGCCTTTAATCCTCTACCTGACAGTCTTTGAGAATTCAATGGGTTACGTATTGGGGCAACACGATGAGTCAGGGAAGAAGGAGCGAGCCATATACTACCTAAGCAAAAAATTCAATAATTGCGAAATGCGGTACCCGCCAGTTCAGAAGCTATGTTGTACTTTAGTTTGGGCCACTAAACGGCTTAAGCAGTACATGTTATACCATACTACATGGTTGATATCTAAGCTAGACCCCTTGAAGTTCCTAATGGAAGTGCTAGCACTAACGGGGAGGATGGCCCGCTGGCAGATGCTCCTATCCGAATTCGACATTGTGTATGTAAGCTAGAAAACCGTGAAGGAAAGCACCGTAGCGAATTTCCTAGCTAGTCGTGCTTCGAACGATTATGAGTCGTTGAACTTTAATTTCCCGGATGAAGACTTGATGTGTATTACAACCGAGGAAGAGGTTTCAGATAACAACTCATAAAAGCTTTACTTTGATGGAGCCTCCAACGCTATCGGACACGGGATAAGAACCTTGTAATTTCTCCCGAGAATGTCTACTATCCCTTCACTAGCATACTAGAATTCTTCTGCACCAACAATATAGCAGAATATGAAGCATGTGTTATAGGATTGAACTCAGCTATTGAAAGAAAGATTAAAGAACTTCGAGTGTTCGGAGATTCATCCTTAGTGATTTACCAGTTGCATGGAGAATGAGAAACCAGGGATTCGAAGCTGGTCAAATACTATGAACTGATCCAAGAGCTCACCAAGGAGTTTGAAAAGATCAGCATCAATTACCTTCCCAGAGAAGAAAATCAGATGACAGACGCCTTGGCAACCTTGGCTTCCATGTTCAAAGAAAACACGGGGGCAGAAATGAAGCCCATTGAGATGCAGACTTTTGAAAGGCCGGCTCATTGTTGTAATGTGCAGGAAGAGATTGATGGCAACCCGTGGTATTATGACATATTGCAATATGTCAAGCTTCAAAAGTATCCCGAAGGGGCAAATGACAATGACAGAAAAACACACAGAAAATGGCAACAAGATACGTCCTAGATGGGGAGGTCCTATATAAAAGAAGCCATGATCAGACATTGTTGAGATGTGTGGATGCCCGGGAGGCAAAGGAGATTTTACCAGAGGTACACGACGGTCTATGTGGGACGCAAACCAACGGGCAGTCTATAGCCCGAAAAATTATGAAGTATGGCTATTTTTGGTCGACCATGGAGGGAGATTGTATCGATTACGCCAGGAAATGCCACAAATGCCAAATTTATGCTGACAAGATTCACGTTCCTCTATTACCTTTACACACCATGAATTATCCGTGGCCTTTTACAGCGTGGGGCATAGACGTCATTGGGCAGATTCACCCGAAGGCTTCCAAAGGACATCATTTTATTTTGGTCTCCATAGACTACTTCACTAAATGGGTGGAGGCAGCATCTTACGCCAACATCACAAGGACGACGGTATGCAAATTCCTAAATAATGAGATCATTTGTCGATACGGTTTACCAGAAAGGGTCATCACCGACAACGCTTCCAATCTGAATAGCAAAATAATGACGGATGTGTGCAACCAATTCAAGATAACACACCATAACTCCACATCCTATCGCCCCAAAATGAACGGGGCAGTGGAAGCAGCAAACAAGAACATAAAAAAGATCATCGTGAAGACGACAGATACCTACAAGGATTGGCATGAAAAGCAGCCATTTGCTCTTTTCGCCTATAGGACGTCCATTCGTACATCGACAGGGGCAACACCCTATTCTTTAGTGTATGGCACCGAAGCAGTACTCCCCATTGAGGTAGAGATTCTGTCGCTCCGGGACCTAAATGAAGTAAAATTGGAAGAATCCGAATGGGTGCAAGCCAGATTCGGCCAGTTAAATCTCATCGAAGAAAAGAGGCTAAAGGCCATCTGCCATGGCCAAATGTACCAAAAACGGATGATGAGGGCATACAACAAGAAGGTGCGCCCGAGAGAATTCAGAGAGGGGGATCTGGTGCTTAAGAAGATCCTTCCAATTCAGAAAGATTCTCGGGGAAAGTGGATGCCCAACTGGGAAGGGCCATACGTAGTTAAAAAGGCCTTTTCAGGAGGAGCCTTAATCTTAACCGAAATGGATGGAGACGAGTTGAAAAACCCTGTAAATTCTGATGTTGTTAAGAAATACTATGTTTGAAAAAAAATAGAGAAAAAAGGGAAGAAAAAAAAGAGAAGAAAAATAAGAAAAAGAAAAAGAGAGAAAAAGAAAAAGAAAAAGAAAGAAGAGAGGTGGAACGAAAACCTGAAAAGGCGTTTCAAAAAAATGGAGAGCTTAGGGCGAAAACCCAAAATAGGGCGTCTTGAAGCAAATGAAGGATCCGAGTCAAAAACCCGTAAAGGGCGGCCCAGATAAATTGAGAGGTTGGACCTCCAGAGAGAAGAGTCGTCTCCATGAGCCCCATAAAGAAGAAGCTTTAGGCAAAGATTCTACTCTGGTTGACGGGATCATGTATCATTCATACTGTGGATACCGAGAGGTTTTGCATTTCATGTTTGGCTTTTCCTTTTCCTCATGTTTGCCATGACTCTCTCAAAATTGTTCCAAATCCTTAATCGTAATAAAATCACATTTTTGAGCTTTCATTCCTTGTCTTCTTGTTATTTGCCATTAATATCATGCAAATAAGTTAACATAGGTTTATGATAAACAAGAGATTTCTAAGCATTACTGTGATCTAACCTTAAAGATGCAGGTGATTAGAAAACGATGTTAACCTTGCCCTCCAACTGCCTACATGATGTATGTTGAAACAGGGTGATCAGAAGGTTTCGAGCACCAGGGTAAGATGACCAATGACACATGCCCTACTTGTTTAAAGAAAGCATTTGAGACAACAAGAGAGATTTCCCTGGTGAAAACTTGGAATGGCACCTCAAAAAAAACAAACAAAACAAAAAAACAAAAAAAACAAAAAAATCTCTAAGGTGAAAACCCTAAAGGGCATTTTAGAACCCCGAACCAGAAATTCAGAAAAAGAAAGGTTGGAATGGTTAAACCCGACAGGGAAATGGGGTGTCACTGCTAGAATAAGAAAAAAAGAGAAAACGAGTAGCGTAGAGTCGAGATTGACTGAGGTTCTATATAGAAAGAATACGCCCTATATAGGCCCTTCTTATTCTAGAGTAGAGTCGAGATGGCTACCGATACTTCCTATATAGGCCCTTCATAGCATTTTGTCTTATTCTAGATAGGTATCTGCAGACTCAAAGAAGTATCGGTAGCCATCCTGGTGTGAATCCCAAATGTGAAGATAAAGGTTCTATATAGGAAGGGCCTATATTTTCAAGTACCCGCAGCGAGAGGTTCTATATAGAAAGAATACGCCGCTCCGAGGCTTTAAAAGCTGAAAGTTTTATATAGGAAGGGCTTGCAGCTCCAGGGTGAAGACTAGTAGTTCTATATAGAAAGAACTCCCAGCCGAAGGAATTCACCCATGACACAGAAGGTTTTATATAGGGAAAACCCGATGTGTTGAAGGCGAATAGTCTTATATAGAAAGAGCTCTGAGCTTTACTATCTTAGAGTGAGAGGTTCTATGTAGGAAGAGCCTGTAACTCTGAAATTTCAGAAGCTAAAAGTCTCATATAGGAAGGACTTGCGGCTCCAGGGTTTGAAGACTAACAGTTCTATATAGGAAAAACTCCCAATCGAAAGGATCTGTCTGTGATGCAAAAGGTTTTATATAGGAGAAACCAGCGTTGAAGGTAAAGAGTTCTATATAGGAATGACTCAAAGCTTTACCGTCTCAGAGTGAAAAGTTTTATATAGGAGGGACTCATAACTCGAGGCTTTAGAGCGAAGGGTTCTATATAGGAAGAGCATGTAGCTCCAAGATCGGAAGGTGACAAAGTTCTATATAGGAAGAGCTTACAAGCCTGAAGATTCAGCTAAGGGGGAGCAGAGAGTTCCAAAAGAACACGTGATTCTGAAACGACAAATAGGGAACTCAAATAAAAATGATTGCTTATGATCTTTGCTTTATTCCCGTTCCACGAGAACAAGCAAAGAGGGGCAACTGTAATCATTCATTTTTATCCGTTATAAATATTGTGTTAATCTACCTTAGCTTAATAATTAATATATTATGTGCATGTATATTGTAAGCTATGTATGTATATATATTAATAATTAATACGGTGTATGTGTGTCACGTACGTATTTACATTTCTTATGAGTGCATTATTTGTACGTATAGTGTGTGTGGATATTCATTATTGTCATGTGACTACATATGAATGTATATTGTATATTATGTTAATCAATGTTTGTATGTGGGTTCGTACGTTGCATGTATGTATATATACGTATTATTATTATTATTATATATAAACAGATTAGGTATTAATTAAAAAAGAAAACAATCAAAAAAATATTATTAATAGTCCAAGTCCAAATTACATAAAACCCACAATTTTTTTACATTGGGCCCTAACCGACCAGCCCACATCCTAAGAAACCCTAACCCATATCAAATATTAGAACCCTAATACCCTCCTTTAATCTTGCGCAGCTGCACGAGGGCCGTTGGATCAGGTCTGGATCCAACGGCCACGAATGAAGCATGAAGACCCTTCATCTACCGCGTGAAGCCCACGCGCGGGCTGTTGGAATATCCACTCGCGCGTATAAGACACGCACAAGAACGGCCATCCTCTCCAAGCCACGTTGCGCGATCCAGGGCCACTGCATTATTTCTAAGGCCTCATCTCAGCCCTCTGGTCGTCGAGCGATCCTAGCCGTTGGATCAGATCTGATCCAATGGCTAGGAATGGTTCTGGCAACGATAGTCATTTCATCTCCCGAGACGCCAGTCCATGTAGCCGAGCGGTCATCTCCCCCATGCCGCCGTACCAACCACCAGGCATGGCCAGGCGTGCCCAAGACACAAAGAAATAGAAAGGCGTCAGAACGAAATCAGAAAAAAAATATCTTATGTACTAGTCTTACCAACCAAAAAACAGAGATATATGTAACACAAAAACGAAGATCAAGTGGGGGTTTTTTCAGTTGTAACCAGTTTCCCAGAAAACAAAAAAAAGGAGTTTCACCCTCTTGTTCTTTTTTCGAACATACAAAGAACATACAAATGTATCCATCCACCTTGAATGTTGCATGCATGCATGTGTTCTAAAAATAACAAAAGAAAAGGAGTGAGTGATTTTACCTTCGGTCGTCAGTTCCCCTACCGGAAACAAGCTTAAATATGGTGAGCCGGCTAAAAGGGGGAGACATTCTTTCGATCTCGATTTAAAAAATATATATATAGTTTCCGCTTCGTATTTTCTTAGATCTAGGCGAAAATGGGAGTCTTTGTGTAGATATAAGTTCAGATTCAGCTTCGGGTTGAAGCGAGGTTTGTTTTGGTGGGTTTTTTTAGGTTCGTCAGCGCCGACTAGCGGCGGTCGGCGGCGGAGGAGACGGCGGATGGCCGCCGGTTTCTAGGTTCGTCGAGGGCTTGAAGTTGTTATTTAAGAGAAAATGAGAGAGTGAGGGTATTATCCTAAGGCTCAAAAAAAAATGAGAAAAAGAGAGAGGGGAGGCCGGTTGGGGGATTTATAGGCAAGCCCTTTTTTTTAAAATGGCCTAATTACATCATAAACCATCCCGCATTTTAGGATTTTTCAAAACGGTCTCGCCCCTTGGGATAATTACAAACTTAATCCCTCTTATGTTTCCAAGTTTTCCAATTTCGTCCTGAAATTTACCCGAATTCCATTCTCAAATGGTCAAATTACGCCCCAAGGACCTCTGCGTTTTTGAACTTTCCATTTCGAGCTTGCCGCATGGTTTTTTTACAGCTTCAGTCCCCATAAGTTTTACCCGGTTCTTGATTAGGTCCCTAAATGTCATTTTTTATTTTGAGCAGTAAGCCTTCTATTTTGATTTTATTCCATTCAAGTCCCTTATTGTTGTTTATTACTTTGTTTTAAAGTAGTTAGGTTTTAATATTTCTGCATTAATATGATTTGTGGTCTTTTACATAGGTGTTATATATGTTCTTGTCACCTCTTTATTTCATGCTCGTTTTTTTTGTATATTGTTATGATAGCCGTTAGCTTGTTTACTCGTATTCTAAACGTTTAGCATGTTTTATTCTTTTTGAGTATGTTTGCATTTTTAGTATGTCTTTATGCTTTCATGTATGTTTTTCTCGTATTACATATGTATTTATGTTTTACAACATTTGTTTTTTTTGTGATATCATGCCTTTTTGTCTGTTAATTCTCTTGTTCATAGTATATATATATATATATATATATAATAAAGTTTTATTATTTTTGATTTAAATTAATCAATTAATAAATTAGATACTAATAATTTAAAGACTATAAATAAGTGATAATAAATAATATTGTTATGTGCCAAAATTAGCTTTTTGTAAATTTTCACCCTTATGCAGTAATAATGAAAAAAAAAGGAACATCAAGAATATTCGGATTAAGCTTAAAATGGAATCTTAAAAAAGAACTAGATTGGAAAACAAAAAGACTAGGCTTAAAATTAGGACATTTTTTCATGATACCTAAAAAAATAAAATATTCTTGTTGTTACTTATAACTCATAAATTCTAATCTTAAAATTAGGCTTAAAATTAGGACATTTTTTACTAACTTTACATGTTCCTAATATAGTAGAGTTTTAAGTTTTTACTTATAACCCATAAATTCTAACCTTAAACTCTACATTCAAGCCAGAATCTCTAAATTCTAAGCACATAAACTTAAACACTTAAACTAAATCTCTAACCCCTAAAATTTAAACGCTTGTAAAAATAAAATTTCACTTACAGTGCATGGTATAATTACCCAAATATAATAGAATAAAATAATAAATACTTATTTTAATAAATAAAAAACTTTAAACTCCTAGAAAAACTCTGAATCCCTTTGAAAAATAAAGGTGACAGGGAAATCGAGGTGTAAATTGACCTTTGTGGGGGCTTTAAATGTCAATAAGTCTACAAACTTGCACAATGGAGGTAGCTGTCCAAATGCACTGATCTCAATCATTTAGCATTTGATTATTTTGCCTGTGCTTGAATGATTAAGTAGGTTTCATGCTGTGGCCTAGCTTTACATGTTCACAAAAATCATTGCTCAAAACTCTTCTTTCTATTTTTTTTTAAATCAGCAACAGAAAATATATACTGTTTTCAGTTTTTTATGGTTGTTGACCTTAGTATTATATATAAAGGGGTAATATAATATTTGATACTTATATTTTAACAAAATATTTAATGTAGTATTTGTACTTTTTAAATGTTTAATATGGTATTTGCACTTTGATAAATAAGTCTAATGTGATATTTGAACTATCATTTTGTGTATTATTACAATATTCGTGAATTTTCGTCGAATGATTTGACAATTATTGGCAATATTAATACAGATACATAATAATGCATAAAACAATAGTTCATACCCAATATTCACTAACGGTGTTAACCCATGTATCACAATAATTTACATAGTGATAATTCTTGTATTAAACATTTTGATAAAGTATAAATATTACAATGGACATTTTAAAAATATATGTATCACATTAGACATTTTTATCAAAGTACATGTATCATATTAGATATTTTTTAAAGTACATGTACTATATTAATTATTTTAAAATTACATGTATCACATTAAATATTTTATTGAAGTATATGTACAACATAATAATAATAATAATAATAATAATAATAATAATAATAATAATAATAATAATAATAACAACTTGATTATTGACAACTTGGAAGCTTAGCCTTTGAGTCTGCATTATGCATTTACATTATTAAGAAAGGAAATTCTTTTTTATTGAATTGGAAGAACCCAGAAATAAAATTGTAGATGGAAAAACTCAAATATAATTTTTTTTTAAAATAAAATAAAATATAAATTGGCATATACTTCCATCACGTCTCATGCAAATTTAACTCAAATATTGTTCTTCATTTTCAATCTGTCCTTGCTCTTCAAAGAAGCATTAAATTGCTCAATGTCACTAAATTTTTACAAAGTGTCTGAATTTCCTGCAAAGTCTTTCACAGTAAATCCAACCCTCTCAAACTTGCCCTCTTCACTGATCAGTCTAAATTTCAAATAATCAGCACAGACAAATGGCTTATACATCCTCGGATTATTGTTTCCGACGACTTCATCCGGCGCAAATATCAGTTTTTCGTCTTCAAAACACCAAAAGAAAGCCAAAGAGAACCGGTTCACATTTGTCTTCAAGACAACTCTATGTTCGGACGACCTTAATTTCCCATTGCTCCATGCATGCAACAAGTCCCCAATGTTGACAACAAGTGTGTCTTCACAGGGGCTAATGTCCATCCACTTCCCTTCCTTCGATCTCACTTGAAGTCCCCCGATTTCGTGTTGGTGAACGATCGTCAAACAGCTCATGTCGGTGTGTATGCCGAGCCCTTCGGCTTCGTCGGGAGGAGGACTGTAGTTGCCTATTCTCAAATAGCCGTGGCAGTTTCCGAACTCGGACTCAACGAATTTCGTCTCCAAATCTTCCCCCAAGCTTTGCAGCAGAGCTTTCATTATCTCCTTTGATAGCTTCGACATTATCTTTCCGTATTCATCTAATACCTCACTAGCAAAAACAACAAGCACGTTGGCACATATATTGTGTTCATGAATACTAATCACTGCAGATTTGATGTAGTTTTATTTTTTCTTTTACCTGAAATTGGAATTCGGGTGGTCGAACAGAACATCGACTGAACTCTGTGCAGAGGCAAAGAAATCCGGTCCGGACACTAGAAGGCATTCGTAAAACGGGGAAGCGATGAAAGGAGGGGTGTAGCTTTTTAAGGATGAAGTCGGACCGAGCTTGAGTTTCGAGTCATTAGGCAGACTGAAGATATGATTCGAGAGGGAATAGAGATTTGCGAAAACATGTTTGGGGACACCATGATTGGTTATGCGGAAGAAACCCCATCGAGTGCAGGCCAAAGAGAGCGATGAAAGCGACGACGGACTCAACAGCCGGGAGACGTCGAATACAGGAAGCTCTACACAAGTGTTGAGTTCCTGCATTGTTTTATCTCAGCACATGACAACAATGGGTTACTTCCACAGGGGTTGATGTCTTATAAATACATACACATTCAAATGCACATGGCAGATGTATTTAATCATTTACAATTCGAATTTATATTCAAATAATTTATACACCAACAATGCATTAAATATAAGACATTATACAACAAAACTCTTGATAACAATGCACTGTACTAATTTACAGGAAGAGAAATTGAAAATCTGAAACAGCCAGCCGAAGAAAAGGGGAAGCAAGCCATTTACAATGATTCAGATCAACACAAATACTTGGTCAGAAATCTAAACACAAAGTGATTAATAAAATAGTGGGTGGGTTAATTATAATACAAGTTATGAAAAGTCTCGTATGAAGTACGTAGTTTTGTTTGTATGCTAAGGTCAACCAGGAATCAGACAAACTGACACAGTTGTCGAGAAGAACCCGTTGGCCAAATGAAGAGTCGAGTGGCAGTTAATGTGAGAGTCCACAAAAAACAGCTTGGCTATTTGTTTAAAGAAGAACAATTTGGGATGTTTTTAAATGAGCACAAGGTCATTAAAAAAATGCAAACGGGGTCGGCTTTGTACGTAAGCAAGCATATTCTATAGGCGGCAGCTGCCTGGTGGGGAGGTGAATCCCAGGCTAATCGGCAAAGCAACGGGATTCAAGTATTGGTTTTATATTAATTACCTTGAACCTAACGCATCATCCCGTTATGCTAATAGATTATTGGTAGATACTAATACTTCATGTTTATATTTCGGAGGACTAGGGTTGAGGACGGTCCTGAACTTCATTTAGTTGCTTGAAGGAGCTTGGTTGAATTTCAAATTTGTACATGCACATATGTTATAGCAGATGGTCTATAACTTTTATGGTCAAGTAGGGTTTCTTCCTCTTGCCAGCATCAGCGTTGTTGTTGCAATTTGGGACGGATTAGGAGTTGTAGTCGTATTGATAATTTAATTTTATAAAAGTTTGTACTTTTAATATAAAATTTTATGTTCGTCCCTGATTGCGATAACAACACCGATACTGATAAGAGGCAGGTGCTTGGGAAGCATTGGTACAACTTAATTGTTCCCAAAAGTGAAGATTTAAGGTAATCTATTTTACTTGATGTTGCCAGGTTTAATAATAGTCATTTCTAGAATGAAACTTAAGAAGAAACCATTCATCTTTAGATGTTTCGTGCATTTATTATTTTACTTATGCATCAATTTAATAACAGTGATTGTTATATGCTTGCTAGAAGCCAAGAACATGCATCTGGACCTTGATCCTCTTCAGTCTCAATCCAACAAGGTAGACTTTGAATTCAAAAGGCCGAATTCAGAATACGAGACACACCAAATCATTAATGCCAAAGCTCAACCCCATGAGGTTTAAATAATTACAATGGCAACACTATGCGGGCCATATCAAAGTGGCTTTTCATTTCAGCTAATTATATCGTAGGTCAAGTTATAATTTGTCGTTAAATTATCTTAAAATATAATTATTTTGGTCATTAAACTCTAAAATATTATAAATTAAACTTTAAATTTTATTATAAAATAAGTATTGCATTCTTAGATACCGTTAACAGCCCCACAATAGATCGAAGGAATAAAATTGTTAAGTAGTACCGTAAAATAATTTAAGAGTAAAGTCCACAAATGATCACTAAACTATTTTAAAATGATTATTTTAAATATTTAAACAGTCATTTTGTAATTATTAAATAGTAAATTTATCATTATATAACGATTAAATAGTTTAATGATCATTTTATAAGAGTTAAATTATTCAGGCAACTCATCGTTAAACTAACAACTTTATTTAACAATTCAATATTTATTTTGTATAAAATTTAAAATTTAATACTTATTTTAATTTTTTTAAAAATTTAATAACTAAAAATAATATTTTAAAATAATTCAATAATTATTTATAAACTTTATCTTAAAATCATTTTGCAGTACTATCCAGAACTATCATTGAGAACATACTAACAAGCTTTTGTACATCCTACATTATTCAACCTAAAAAGTATTGATTAGTTTAATGAAACGATAAATTAAACTTATTTAAATAAAATTATAATTTTAAATTTTAATATTGTAAATATAACGAAATGTATTGCGAGTGTTATCTTGTAATAATTATACATAATTTTTTATTTAAATTACTTGATTAATAGATTGAATTTTCACCCAAATCATTAACTTGCAAGCCAACCACTAATTAGAGTTATAATACACTTTTTTATGGTACATTAATAAAACCGCTAATTATCCCTATTCACATTATCTATCATGTTTTCTAGCTTAATAGTTACGGCTGATTTGCTCACCATCAAGAAGCCTTATCCTCTTCTTCCTTCACCTCCAAAGCCACTTCACTACTTTCCGGCGACGCCACGTCACTTTCCGATGACTGAACTCTCTTATCTCTTGCCCTTTTCCTCCCCGTCGTCGTCGGCGGGCTGGCCAGTCCTGCTTCTAGTGGGAAATTCAGTATTGCTTTGCGACCCCTCATTTTAAAAGCTGCACAATCATAAGCCTTGGCAGCATCGACATCACAATCAAAAGTACCAAGCCAGACCCGACGTCCTTTCCGGTTCGGGTCTCGGATCTCCGCCGCGAACTTGCCCCATGGCCTTCTCCGTACCCCTCTGTAATGCCTTCTCTCTTCAGAAAGTGTTACCTTGGGCTCCATTTTCGACTCTGAAACGAAGGAACTCGGAGTATCCGAATCAACGGCCTCGGGCTTTATGTCATAGCAGAAAAATTCGGGGATTTGGCGATTCGGGTCGGGTACGGGGGAGTGGAGCTGATCTAGGTCGGGAAACAGGAAATTTTGTAGGTGGGAGAGACCGAAATCAAGGCTAGCTATAAAAGCATCAGCGGAAGCAAAGTCGGCGAGGAGATGGTGTTGTATGAAATCGAGAGTCGTCGATTCTTCGAAAGTGGTCATTTCCTTGAGGTTTTGAGGAATTAATTTATGGAAGCGGGAGTGAGCGAGCTACAATATTTATATAGGAAA